>JAQGAH010000002.1:0-242990 GCA_034696885.1 Lepidocyrtus paradoxus
GATTATTGTTAATGCTTGTTCGTAATTGATTCTCATCCCGCCCCTTTATTAACGAAATTCATTTAAGTCCGTTCAAAGGCACAAAAATTAGTATTCTATCGGTCACTGCGGATTTACCCGTGACAATTATTATGTTTTAAAGGATAATTAAATAAGGCCGGATGTTTAATTTGATACGCATGCAAGTGCTTTACTTACATTCATTCAAATTAATTTCGTTTCCAGAACGAAGTCAAGTACTTAAATGACTCATGAAAAGAAGAGCTTGGAAATTGATTATTCATATTTCCTACTTCCGTTCTTTAAGGAAACACCATGTTTATTTCAGAACGAAAGTATGACGCATCCAATATTACTTTGATGTCTTTTTATCTCCAGTATAATTCCATATCTGTAAGAAGCTGATTGGATATCTGCTTATCTATAATATTTTGTTTTTCTTTCCAAGTCAAAACAATTAAAAACAGGCTCTTTAATTTCAATACGAATGACATTTTATCTTTTTATTTTTATAACATCCTAGTTCAGTGACCAACGACTTCCTTAGCAATCACAAAAGTTTAGCTAAATCCTGACTTTTCATTGGAAAATGATTTCACTTCAGATTAAAATCCATCAATGAACATCCGACGGATGCACAACTATGAGCACGCATGCATACTTGTCCATATTTATTTGTCCAAGAGTAAAAACATAAAAAGAGACTTGGATTTGTTCCATCGTACCTAATGCCTGAATCAGGTACCTACATTGTATTCATACACCTTTGAAAGTGCCGATGGCAATTGTGTTCTCGGCATCAACCTAATTCCAGCGGACTCTACTGTCCAGTTCCGTAGGTTGTTTTTTATATTGACTGGACTCAAGTGGAGGGAGAACCCATCAAATTAGTAAACTATTTAATTAGATAGTGGAGCACCAAGGGTTTGATCATCATATCACAATAACGATTAGAGAAATACCCCCTTGACTAGACAGAGTACATAATTATTCCCTTTTTTATTCAGAGCAAAAGCTGCGAGAAAAAGGAAGTTGAATTGGAGATGAATGAGTGGAAAACATAAATACAAAGAGGGAGTTCTCGGACGACCCGATGCGATAAAGATGAGCCGACAATAAGTTTTACATGTTGGGAAACACCAAATAACAAGCAAAAATTCCACTGCCAAATGCCACAGCAGTACTTACAACTTATCTCCAGCGCCATTAAGAATAGCACCAGCTTAAGATACCGGTTTCCCTGGGTAATGCGTATGGCAAGTAAGTGGACGGGCTCCGCGTCTGTCTCATTCCCCAAAAAAACTCCAGAATCCTGCCCATAGCTACCATTAAAATTATTAATATTCTTGTCACAAGCTCTCAAGACTGCATTTGGGCTCTCAAGAGGCAACCCAATTTCCGGCATGTATGCTCCACTTAATCCCTCGTTTATCTAAACCCATAGAAGGCTGAGTTTACAAGTGAACGAAAAAAAATGATGGTAATGATGGGACACTCATTAATCCAAAATCAGGCTGCGGTCGGATGTCATGTCATGTCAGAATGGTCACACATAGACCATGATTTTTATATACCACCAACACTTTTCTGTACTTGGAGGGACCTGACAACGAAATTACCAAGGACGCCATATATGAAGTGTGTCTTGAACATTTTTTTTGTCTTTTTCGATGTTTCACATCTTTCAAATCCAAACTGACCAAAAAGTATCGAAAGAAATCAAGAATAAGGATATTCAAACTCCAACATAGCTATACTCTTAAAGTCTTAAATACTGGGAAAGGTCAACCAGACTTGTCTCAATGAATAACTCCAAACCAATCCATACATTTTCATTATTTCAAAAACCCACCATGAGCATCCCTAACAATGGTGTAGAGTGGTCCCCCATGAGAAGAAAAAAACCTGTAGCCATTGTTACACTCATTTTGTAAGGAGCTACTTGAGGCCCAACAAAGTAATAGAATAATGACCAGTTAACAAACATGTAATACAAGGGAACTAACAGCATTTTATTTTTAAGCTTCAGCTTGCATGTCTCAGATCCATTCCGAACTGGAAATGAAGTGGAGCATTATATCTGTAAGAAGGCGAAACACCCCAGCTGTGTTTTTTCTCTCCTCTTCGAACCCGAAAACAACAAAAGTAAAATGCTGCCAATAGATGAAAAGTGAGTGGGATAATCATAAAATAGAGAAACAACAATAACAACGGTCCTCATCATCATTGTCTAACTACTACACTACACCCGTCTTGTCTTTCCCCCCACAATAGAATAGGATCGAGAGAGGAGTCAGAAAAAAAATAACGCAATTGTTACATGCATCCATCCAAACACATCAGCATCATATATACAATCATGCTAGATGAATGCTGATGTTTAAAAAAAACGTTTTTGGTTGAGCCCAGCCAGCGATAGTGAGTGGGAATCATGAAGTGTGCTAATAATCTTGCATTGAAATATAAACAATGAGGGATGGGAAAGAATGATGAAAATGATGACACTATTTCCCCTCTGGCGTGAAAAAAATAGCATCCATAAATAAGATTACGGCAGAATCTTCCATCATCACTATCTATGTTTCAACAGTTTCGGAATCGGAACAGCGGACTACTGAACAGAGTTGGGATTGCTGAATCCGAAAAATGAACTCTGGTGAAGAGAAGCTTTAAGATGCGTACGTATGTACTTCATTCTCACCAGAGACCATCACCACACAAGGTAGATTTTTCCACAGTCAACGCTCTGAAGAAGGAAGCAAAAAAATAACCCGAAAGAGTAACATTGTTTGGGATAATTGTTGAGAATTGTATAATTGTTCTATAATCATTTATGCCAAGACTGGATACAGGGAAAGGCAACAGTTATCTTGAGTACATTTCATTCCCTTTTTTCAAGAACATAATTTTGAGCTTCTTGTGAATCTTTGTTACTTATAATGATCTTGATGATGATCATGATGCTGATCTCTATTGCTGAGGTGGGTTTTTATATGTGTGCTCCTGGCTATATGGCTACTTCCACTTAAAGCCCCTGATACATATTTATATCGTTAGGGAAGCAGGCAGGAGCAAGATTATTGTATAATTTAGCCAGGGAAAGGTATAATTTTCTCGAGAGCCAACGTCTACTTATCCTCCTCCTAGTTCAACCTCCAAACACACAGAAACACGGGTAGACTACTAATTTAAACGTTCACATTTTGTCGAGGAAAACAAACCTTTGGGTTTACACCGTCCCCTATAACATTTCTCTGTCGTAGGCCATGAGGAAAAAAAAGACGCTGGCTTTAGTGTCCGATTATTATTATAGAGTGGGGCCACATATTAAAATTACGATATGATGTATTCCCTTCAGAAGGGTATCAACTACAACCTCCCTCCCGGTTTACCATCTATATTTATTTAATGTTTTCTTCCTCCTAAGAAATAAAAATAATGGGGAGGTAGACCAGGAAGCTTCCAGGCAAATAGGTGGAACTACCTCAATTGTAAACAATTATCGAGCCAGTGCTCCGCCGGTGTTTTTTGGTTCTTCCAATATTTAATTTTCTAGCGGGAGAAAGGGATGAGGGTTGAAATGCGGTATAAAACTGTAATCTAATAACTTTTGATGAATGAGCAATTTTTTTCTCTCCATTTAGTCAATTTGTCTTCCCAGACAAAATTATATAATTGCAGATGAGATGAGCGTTTAGCAGATTTTTGCAGGGTGGATTCCAGTGAGTAATTCATCATCTTTTCAATTGCTTTTGCACTACTTCAAACATGTATGTGGAGCAACCCTCCTTATCCTATCCTTTTTTTCGAGGGGAAGGAGCTATAATTATCCTGAATTTATGCCTTTTCAGAAGGTTTAGCAGCACTCTGACTTTCTTCTCCTTTATAAGGAGCAAATTATGGGAAGGGCAAAGTCTTTAAAACAATTCAAGACGCCGAAAGGGTATTTTTTGAAGGGATTGACAAAGTCTCTCAATAATTTATAAAAGATCATCATCACACATGCCCCTATACAAATGACTGTAATTAAATCTTTTACAGTGTCTAATTAGTTCACACATGAATTATTAAACAAATCAATTAAGCAATGACGCCTCACCCCTCAGTATATATCTTGTAATGTGTGCTTTGCACTTTTTAATAGTTGATGAGGCAATTTATCCTCTTTTCACTTGACACATTTTGTCCTTTTGCCATATCATCCCGACTATCAACAAGTATCTTAAACACCTTCCTGGACGGCATAGGGGCAGGAGGAAATTGATCTAGTTTGCGTTATTCCCATTTTACAAAAGCAACCACGATCAAGAACGATTATGATGGGACTAGTTTGTTGGCAAAAAGGTTTTTTTGCAACCTCATCCCGACTACCAACAAGTAAGTCACTTTTATTCAATTGTGGTGACGAGTTCTTCATCAAAATTATGAACAAATATTCATTCATCATGATAGGGACAACAAGTCCGGAAAAATCAAAAGGTAAACACTTTAGTTTACCCTCCTGTATTCTTTTCCGCCCTCTCCATTCCTCTTTCATAATCGTGCCGTGGTCGGGTTTATTTCAACTTTTGTGGATTGGGAAACTGTTTCAAAAAATCTCAAAAGTATCCAACTATTTTTTATATGAAACGTGTACGTAACGCAGCTTGTTTGCACATTTACTATCATACATCCCGTGTCTATCAAAAAAATACATTTTCGGAGAAAAAACGTGTGTGCGGTATTATACTAACAAGTAGAACTTCTAGGGTGCCACACTTGAATCTTGCTTAAAGTATTTTTGCCTGAATATGATAGCCGCTTGAACTGAAACTGATAAGGAAGATCGACCACAGAACTGGGGAGGTGCTTTGAGGGGTAAAAAATATTTTACAAAGTCTAGTTTTAAATCAAGAGGGTTGATTTTGAATCCTATCAGTTTGAATTTTCAGCAAGATCCGAGCATTGCACCCGAGAAATGTTCCTTGTTCGTACAACTCATGAAAAAGCTCCTAGAAACCCGTCATGTCACGCAATGCAAACAACCTCCAGAGGGAAAGGGAGAAGTCTGGCAAATATTTTGTTGAATAATTTACTAGATTTTACGGGAAACTCTATCAAGCATAAACACAGCCAACCACCAACTAGACCAAACAAGCCACCACCTAAGAAATAAGCAATGAATTCGTATCATATCGCAGTCGGTTCGGTACTGGAGGGCTCACGTTTCTCCACATTTATTATCATGCACTTCTGTTCCTTTTGTTGCTTTTACTTTTTTCATTGATCTTTACTTCCTGCTTCTACTGGAAAAAATGTGGTTACACTACTTATTGCGGTACGCAAGCTACTGGGCGATTCCCCGCACTCATTCCATTTCATTCTATGTAGTTTTAAGGTGGTCATAATCTACTCCAGTTCTAGAAAACGAATATAATGTGGGGAGTGAAGTGAAAATTCAAATCCCAATTTTCTCAACAAATCTCTCCTCTCCGGACGAATGAAAGGGAAAACATTAAAATCTAGAATGGAATCGTAAACCGCAATGGTAAACTCATAAACACGACACATCAGCATTTGAAATAAGTCAGTCCAAACGCTCTGCTGCCATTAAAAACTACAAATTTTACACACCATAAAAGGCCTCATGAATTATTTCAATATTTCACTGGTCAAGCAAACTGCACTACTTCAATTTCCCCACCAACTACATTCTCTGCACATTTTTTGCAGGATATTTTTTGCTTCTCCTCCGAAATGGGATCATTGACAAGTGAAATTAATTATCTCCATGTAATATCAGTCGTTCATGAAGACATAATTAGGCTAGAGAAAAAAGTTCAAAAGTGAGAGAAAAAAATGACTACGCTCTTTGTATTTCTGATAGAGAAAGTGATTCAGCACCATAACCCCTCCATACTTACCCAGCCAAGCAGTAAGTTCAAGTCTTGAAAAGTAAATAAAAATGTCTAATAAATTAGTTGTCGTCATCATCATAATAACATGGTATGAGCGGAGGTGGTGGGAGGCTATGTGGAGGGAATGGCTTCAGCTCAAAACAAATTGGTTAAGATGACGATTAGCCTGCACTGCTGCTGCAACAAAAAACCATAAAGAAACACACACGACGATCATCATCAGCCATTCTGGTGGAAAACGGGCAACATCCGGTGGATATTATTCTATGCTTATAATTCCTCACAAGTCACCATCAGCTTTTTTTCTTCACACAGTCGAAATAAAAAACGAGACATACCTATTATACGTTTTTTTTTTCTCGAAAAAAAAATTTATACATTGATCATCGCCCTCATCCCTTTACTCAATAACCAACCTTTTTTTCTCCTGACGCTAATGTACATGAACCAACTACAATTAGCAATTATCTGCTTAGACTAAACAAGGAGCTATTACAGCCAGCATTATTAGTCATTACACATTGTTTGCTTCTTCTGTCAATTGTTTCACTCATTCACACACTCACTCATCTAGTCATCACTTTTATGATTAGGATCTTGAGGGTATAAGCACTCAACGGTAAAGTCAATTATTCCATGAAAATGGTTTCATATCCGTAAAAATAAAAAAGGAAGGCTATTTTTTTTTCACTAAACTATAATAATGAATGCATTATTATTCAGAATATAGCGGAGTCATCATTTAATTTACTAAAATTTTAGCATCATTTTTTTCATACCTATGCACATACCCTCAAGTACAAAAGGAAGGACGGAAAATTGACGTGTGAATTCATCCTTTTCGGAGGAAAAGCTCTCATTCCATTTTTTTACAAGTTAGCCTTATAATTAGCCCCCTGCCATACACAGCTATAGACATTGTATATATTTGTATGCATAATGCAACAATAAAGTTGCAAATTTCCAAGAGCACACATATCATTACAATAATTATTGGCACTTTTAACCCACTGCGGCAGCCTAAGATGGGGGAATATGTAATTTTAACTACCTTCTTGGGGATGACCGGAGGAAGTGGAAGGGAAACTGGCTATGTAGATAGCCCCGATTGAGCAAGTAGCAGGAGCTCAGCTCACCCACCACACCACCATCATTAGCATCACCAACGGCAGTAAAAAAAACTACTCGTATGAGGGTTAGTAGTGGAGTGGAGTGAAGGAGTTTTAAAGTAATAAAAGGAAGAAACAAGGGCTGAAAACCTATCATTATCTCATTTATTATTGGGCTTTGTTCCTCAACAAAGAGTAGAATAGAGACACGTTCCTAGTCCACCATTATATTTGTTATTATTACTAACTGTGTGCACCAACTCCAACTTCCTTCCTTTTATGAATGCAGTGCACATGCAGCATGTAAAACATCTATTTTTTCACACATTTTCCACACAGATAGAGTCACTCCCCCGACAAAAATAGTTAAAAAATTACCGCCAGGCAACATTCACTATAATTGGGTGAAGTACCGCAAACAAATCATAAAAACCAACTGGCTAACGAGATGATACTAAATTAGCATTTTACAAAGTTTGCTAAACCTGTCGGTTTTTTTTTCATGCAAAGTTCGAAGGCCCTTTACACCTTCGCTCCAGTCAACAATGCAGACATGTGCATATTTAAGTACTTCTCCGAATCCCTTTCCAATTCAGAGTATTAGCAGCTTTCATTATTCCATCGGAATGGGGATTTTTACGTCCTTCTCTTCATTTTCCCTTCACACCCGTCCAGAGGGAGACTTCCCTCCCTCCCGGTCCTAATAATAAGTTTTGCTGTCGCTTCTCATGTAATTGGCTGTTGCCATTTGTTATTCAAGGGGAAAACAAACTCGTCATGAGATCATCATCATATTATGAACTTGAGTGAAAATTATTTATACCGTGTAAATCTCTAGATTTTACTCGGCCTCCTCTTGGCTCCTCTGTCTCGTGGAGAAGTTCGTTGGGACTGGGAGAAGAGTTGGGATTATATGATTTAAAATTCCATTTCTGCCTCTCCACCCCAAATATGCTCCCTTCTAAGGCTGGGAGCGTGAATCACATCACATCATCATAAAATCTTGATGTTCTGAGGTGGATGGGATTGGATGTGGATGATATAAAAGGAAGTAGCAACTTGGCTGGGTTAAACAATGCTGTTGTGTTTTGTAAAACATTTCATTTTGCTCTTTAACACCTTTTCTTGTTCTGATGAGCCAGTAGAGGAGTTGGAGAGAGGAGGCAAATCCCATCGTCAATTCCATCACCATCCTCACCATCATCATCATCATGATGCTCACCACAAATAAATATATTATGTGGATCTGGCATATGTTAGCTTTGCATTTAATGCATTATGATAAGATGACGCATAGATGAGTTATTAGCTGGTCTTATCGTGTCAAACAAGCATATTTACTTATTCTAATATCGCTTATCATCAACTATGTATGCGCCAGTTTGGGAGTGAGAAAAAAAATGCGACAAAACACACAAGACTTGACGCAAAGGCAAAGCGAGTGGAAAGACTGCATCGATAAAGTGCATTGTTACGTTGTCGGCTTGTAAATATGATCATTAGCGTCCATTTTTACCTGCATAGCAGCACTACAACCCTTTTAGTGTTAAATATAACACATGTTATAGATATTTTTGCAGCTTAACCCCACAACATACAGAAACTCTTTACAAGTTCAGCCAAAATATATAACGCACTTGCTGCTAATTTTTTTATTTTTCAGAGTTATTTTCTAAATAGAACTGGTTGAACTATAACAGTCATAAATAATAATTTTTCAAGGATACACATTTTTCTTTTAACGCTCGTATTTGTTTCTTACCAAAAAAACAATGGAGGAAGGTATTTAAGTGAGTGATCATTGATCATCATGAGAAGAAGGTAAGAAGAGAACAACTGAATAAATGAATTATAAGGAGAACGCACAAAACGAAAAAAAACTAGGCTCGGCCGCTTCCTCACAAGCACAAACGAACAGTTCTCATTTCAAATGCAAAGACCGATCCCTTTGATATGAGGAATGATCCAAAATCCAGAATTCGTAATGTATTTTTGGTGAAGGTGAAACAAGAGGAATTATATCATCTCATGAAAATCCTCATCATCAACCTTCCTTGCCATTACCACCATCACTGAAAAAATCCTTTTCCCATCGTATTTTATTTTACCATAATTTTACAAGTTTTTGGAGTTTCCCGTTTATTTCTTCATCTCTCCCCAGCCCATCATCATCACATTCATATACCTTCTTGAGATAAGATGAGGCTCATCAACATCAACACTTTCGGCTGCACACACACCGAGAAAAAAATCCAAGAAAAATGATCTGAGCAACTTAAAAAGATTTAAGTAGTCGTAGAAGAAATTAGGGAAGGAGCAGGTAAACAAGGGATTGATCTTCTTACAATTAGTCGGATCATGAGCTGAGTAAGAAGGAGAAAAAAATGAACAAGATGTATGAGGGTGGGATGCACTGGGCTTTTGTACTTTGTTCCATTCCATATCCAACTTGTTTCTTTTTCCCTTACCCGGCTTCTCCGTTCTCACAGCGAGAAAAGGTCATTTGAACAAAAGTGTTGGATGTAAAAAAAATACGGAGGAAGATCTCTCTCCTCCTAGCTTATAGAGGGGAAAAGGCTGCTGGTTGATGCTCTTGGATGGTGATCAACTCTCCATGTCTTTGAAGAAGAAAAAAACTCAACTTCTTTCGGTCATTTGCTCTAACGTCCATGATATCATGATGACCACTACCAAAAAAATGTTATGTACTCCCATAACTAACTTTTTTCTCAAGTACTACCAAACATTTTTAACCAGTCCTAAGTCCAAACCTCACCCTTCATCATCAATATCAACAAATATGTTCTCTCGGAAGCAGAGGGAGAAAACGAAAAAAAAAATTGTTATTATTTCACCGAGTCAAGATGAGAATTTTGAAATATGTACAAATCTACTTTGAAAATGATAATGGTGGGAATAATACGAAGGGGAGAAGGCTTTTCAAGCAATGAATAAAAAAGGTTTTTCAGATATTTATACGTCAATGCAATGATGATTCAAAGGGAAAAAGTATTCTTGAGCACCTATTCCTGGGATTCTCAAATAAAAAAACTTTTTATCGTCTTCAAAGAAAAGAAAAGGAAAATGCGCCTTAGCTCGCTATCAATCCTCTGAAGTATTAATAGAAACATAATACATATATGCACCTTCTAATATTATGCAATCCCATCCCACCCTCATACATATGCATCGCCTGAGAAACTGCATTAGATATTGAAAAGCGCCCCCTGAGACTCGAGGAAAGGGGCCTGAAAGGGAAAAAAATTAGAATTATTACAAGGAAAAGGTAGCGAAATCCATGCCAACCCTTGTCAGTCAAGTGGTGGTGTTCTGCTTTTTTCAAAGGAATCGCGCAGCCTCCTTGGACCATCAACAAAACGACTCCACAAGGGACCACACTTCAGGATGCTGAGGAGAACAACTTAATAAAATAAATTGTACAATAAAAAAAGGAGTAGTTCTCTGTCATCCCGGCATTCACATCAGGAAAGTTAAATATGATCGTGATCACATAAAAACTTGGAGAAAAATGGATTACCATCCATCCGATATTTCATTCCACTGACCAGTCAGCTCCAACATGTGGACACCATAATATTATCCCTATTATTCTTCAACAATATCATCAAGCGGAATGAATCCCCTCTCTCATATCCCACAATATGATTTGTTTCAGTCGTCGTCGTCCCTCTTTGAAGCTGAGAGACTGTAAGCCTTAAGGGAAAAAGAGAAGCTTACAAACTACCGTCCACTCAGATCACAATACTGCTTATTCAAAAGTATTCAAGAGAAGGGAAACCGTCTCATTCTTTTCGCTTTAGTCGACCTGACCGTGGCAGAATGAAAAGGGGCTATATGGGAGAGAAAGGACACAACTTTTTTTTCACCCAACATCAGAGAGACATGAATAAAAAGGGATAAAAAATGCAACTTACTAAGAACCCAGGTCTAGTCTATAATATATCATTCTGGTAAAGTCTCCCCGGAGTTTCATTGCCCTGTACCTGTCCGGATTTCCCTGTCTACACATGCTGCTCGCGTATGCTTTATTCACTCCAGGAATAACGATGATGATGAGTGGATGCCTCCATGTACCTTCTTGGTCTCTGGTCTGGTGAGTGAAGCCTACACCTGAGGATGATGATGGTCAGAAGAAAAACTCACGACGGACCGAGAGTCCGTCGTCGACAGGACGTTTGATCTCCAAGCAATCGCATAATCTTACACACTCGCCTAACATCCATTATTACACCCAAAAGGGATGTTTATGACGGCACTTCTTCGGGCCACGTTTTTTGTGGTTATTTTTGTGGGCGAGAGGAGAAAAAAATGGAAACTTCTTGGGAAAGGAAGGGTACATAATAAAAACAACAGGACAACAATGAATCCTGAAGAGGTTCATTTATCTCCGCAGCAGTAAAGCTGTAATGTCTCTGTTGTCCATCGTAAAAAAAATGGAGTACAGTTTGGGAAAAATATATGTTTTATTTTCAAGTTTAGTTCCCTTCTACCTGCCGTGCTCCAGCTCATTTCAACTTGGATTACATCTTTTCCCCTCATTGACATCGCATAAATAATAAAATAGATAGTAAATACGTAATAACCTTGTGCACGCAACTTGAAACGCGAATTTCAGCGAAAAAGACAAGCTGATAAAGGAGTGTATGTCCATACATTAAAAAATATTGCATGCTGATGGTCCATCATATGTCATGATTCATGATCCCTTCGTACTTATTACGTTATTATGCATGCCTGGTTTTATTACCTACACCCCCGGTTACTGGTTACTTTTTTATGAAAAAATGCGAGTTCACAAGACAATGTCGCCAATTATGTATTTGTTCCCAGGGAAATCTTAAGTGAAAGTCCATAAAACTGAGAAAAGTAGTAAAAAATAAAATGTAATCACAGAAAACCACAACACGGTTTGGTTTACCAAAAAAATTGAATCAAGAAGTGTGTAGTTTTATAAATTTGTTAGTTTTAAAACAAATATGATAAATATCTACGTGAAGCTTTGCGGTTGGAACGAAAAGTTCACACCAAAAATGAGGCGAAATATGAAGATGGCGTAATTCATCTCATAATTTTTGGGTGCAGTCATACATGATGGTCTGCATCACGCCTCGTAGTATTATCAACACATTATTTATTTACTACCTACCTATGCACTTCCAATTACACTAATAACCAAATTATTATCTTGCTTTAATTCTGTCATTTTGCACCTATCTAAAGTTACATTTGAATGAATGACGGCGCAAAAGAGTTCGTTTTAGACTTTTAGACCTTGACAACTAACTAATAAGAAGAAAAACTTTTTACTGTTCTTACCTGAAAAAGTCGTTTTTACAAAAGAGTTTACTGTCCCTGGTAAAACATTTCTCGGTGAGGATGGCTCGGCAGTCAAAGCATCTGACACATGCCGAGTGAAAGGAACGGTCCATCACCTTCACCAGGTATCGGTCCAAAATTGCTTTGTCACAAGCCGCACACGTTATTATCATTGTTCCTCCGATGATTCAGGTAGCAAAGCCTCTTCCAGGTAAATAATAATGAAATGTAATAATATTCCCAAGAGTGAATAACTATTCCTCCCTAAAATATGGGGGTTGCTTGTGGTGAAGCCCGTTAGTAGTGGCGTGTTCCTTCCTTCCCTTTTCCCCCTGTGGAGGATCGAGCAGGTGAGTATGACTATGATGATGTGAGAGGTCTAGTTTGTCTCTGTCAAATTAATGAGACCAGGCGACCATGTTAATAATGATACTCTATTTGTTTTCCCTTCTGTTTTTGACGACGTGATGACAACTCAACCTGTCAGTGTCAGTTGTCTCCTTCCAGTTCCCTTTTTCTTCAAAACGTGTTAAATATTTTTCCCTCAGAAGGCAAAAATTTGTATAGGCACATGAGAGTGACTCCAATGCATTCCAGCCTTAGCTATATTGGTGATGATGGAGTCGATAACTTTGTTTTTGGAGTGACTTCCCTCCTTTGACAACTTCTTGCGGCTTTATCACCACCACGTTTTTTTCTTCCCTTTTCTTCCGAAAAAAAGTTGAAGGCTGTATATAAGTTAGGTAGTTCTACTTATGAAAGGTGCGAGATGTGAAGTGTAGTCTTCATATAGTTTCCCTTCCGGTTGATAGTCTCTTGAAACAATGGTGCCACAGGGTATGCTTTTTTTGAGAAAAAACGGTGACTCGTCGTGACAGGAGAACTTGAGCACATGCGAAGTTACCGTGGGGTCGATGTAATTTCTCTTATTCCCCCTCTTGGATATGAAAAAAAAATGGAAAGAGAGTAAAAATACGGTAGAGTTCAATAATATTTCTGGTCGTTTTCGCTCGTTTCTTTTTCTAACACTCCCTATCAGTCTTACTCAGAATTTGTAAATTCGGAGAAAACACTGGAAACTGCACAGACACTATTAAACTACTTTATATTTAAGGAGATGAATTTACTTAAAAAGCTCTTGGATTTTTTTCTTGATCCTTTCTCGTCAGTCGTGTTTTTTCTAGTATAAATTGTCGTATTTATCTTAAGGGACTGCTTGAGATACTTAAAAAAGTTTGGTTAGGCAATAATCTTGATTTTTAATGATTAGGACTTTACTTCAAGGTAACATTTATAGTCGTGTTATTTCGTTAAAAATGAAATTGTTGGAGGAACATAAAAAAATCCTTGGCTTATCGATTCGCTCGCTTATATTTTACACACGAGTGTGTCCTATACTGATAACAGTACTGTCATATTGCTTGCATTAAACTTGCCCAAAGTTTGGAGTCGACTGTCCCCTTTAACAACTTCATAGTTGTGGGATTCCAGTCCTCGTGTCTCGCCACAATACAATGCCAATGTCAAACAAATAATTCAGTGAAAAAACCGATGATGATGATCATCATCAGTTTAAAAAAGTTTGTCTCGTGGCACGTCTGTAAACTTTGGTAAGTTCAAAATAGATTAGGAATCCTATTTATTTTCTAATCTTTTGTTGTATGTCCAGTGACTGATTGACTGAGATATGGGGCGCTTCAGAGGAAAACAAGGAAGTCAGAGAACTTGACCCTCAGAGATTAGCTATCAGCTCGAACTCGCAATCAGTTGTTGCCGCATTCGCATAAACTGACTTGTGATGATATCATCCCCGTAGTGATATTTGCCCGAGTTCCAGTTCATGTGTAAAGTCCAGAGAGACGCTCACTAATGTAATCTCTGGGCAAGCTCACTTTATCTCCCGAACAAACTCCCGTTTTTCGCTACTCTCAACTATTGACAATTTGACGACACCAGGGATAAGGGAATGAAGCTGATGAGGTGATGACGAGGACTGTTGTCATTTCACGGGACTCATGATAACAGTTTACAGGGCTGTCCTTGGGAAAGTCTTGTTTTACAAGTCAGTCAAAGGGTGTCAGCGGCTTTATCGGGATTATTTTTACATGTATGACAGGAACAACGTTTTAAGAAGTCCGAAATTCACGCTCTTTGCTGAATGTGGAAGCGCCACTATTGTCAAGCTTAATGTCTCGTAAAATCAGCAAGCAATAAAAAGCTTTCTCAGAAATTCGCCAGAAAATGAACGTCGCAAATGTTAATTGTTCTGGGTAAAACTCTCACTAACCTCGATTGACTTGATTTGGATTCCAATGAACCGTTCAGTTTGGCTAATGCCCTTCATGCACTTCACTGACCTCAGCTTATGGTCAACCTTCCTCCACGTGTCATGTAAGTTGAAACAGTTTTCATTTGAAACTTTTCATACGGAGAATTTAACCACGGTTATTCCACACACTCACACCCAGTCTCAATTTTATGTTTGCAATCCAGTTAAAGATTTTTTGAAAATTTTTCCCCATTCAAGCGACATAGACACTCCTCCACAATGGGTTTGCGCTTGATGATAAAACTAGTGAAAACTCGTGCCGATCCATCATAAATAACCACTCAGCACCGCAACGCAACATACACAGCTCGAGAGGAACAGAGCGTTGGATGTTTGCTGGCCAAGCTAAACTCGTTGAATGATCTGGGCTTTCTCACTGTATGGTGGAGCAATTCAATGCTGAGGGAGATGAACTACGAGAGAGGAAAAAAAAGGAACGAAGCGGCCTTTGCATGCTGCTTGTTCAATTCTGGTTGTCTGATAGTTTGCTTGGGCTTGTATGCCAAGTTGGGTTAGTTAGTTGTATGATTTTTGCCGACCCAAACCATTATAATTCCCATGTTAACGGGGGAACGTTTGTTCTAGGTTGCTCGCTTTTTGTGGAGTTCATATAACCTCGTATGTCATATGAATAAGTTGGTGAGGATATGATATCTGTGGCTGTTGTTCGCATGGAAAAAAAATGTTCAGGGTTTCTTTTATGGATGATTATGATAAATATTGATGATATGATGGGGAATGGACAATCGGTAAAGCATGATATAAAGTTTGGTGGAAATCTTTAAGAAGAAACCGTCTTTTATGGAAGGAGGGGGCGAGGCGACCCGGTATTTTATTATTATTCGGGGGGTTTTCTCCCGTTAACTTTATTTTCATGGCTATTCAAAACAAGTGATAAGTGCTTGTGAGGTTGCCTGCTTTCTGGGAAAGTTGGGGAGTAATTGTGTTAGTGTTACGTCTATTTCGGGAGAGGAATGCATGGGTGGATGGTCAAGGGTTTTTGTTTTGATAGGGGCTGGAGACCAAGACTAGAGTTCAGCGAGATGAGATGATCATTGATGTTCATGTTAGCTAAAGATCCACTAGAAATCCAGAAAACGTTGCCAAATACAATGTTTTAAAATCATGGAAGATAATTATTATATAAGATGGAGCATGATAGGAATTATTTTTTAATGTTGGGCCATGAACAAAGCAATGTTTGATTTCAGTATTTGGTAGAAATTTTTGTCCCATTTGAACAAAAAGGAGAAGAACATGATTCAACAAGCGAAAAATGAAACAATATGGATAGTTTCAAGCGTGCAAAGATGCGTAATAGACAGAAATTTTAACATTCAAATTGTTTTTTACATGATAAAACCCTGTATGGAAATTTGGAACATGTGGATAGCCAGTATATATCCTGGCAACTACATTGTACAAAGCTAGAAGGTATGACACGATATCATAAGAAGGAAAAAAACTTTTTTAGATGGAATCATGCAAATGGCTGGCTGACTTTTTTCTTCTTCCTTCTCTCTGTTGAATTGATATTCATAAGACGAGCGAGTTGTTGTTGGTTTGAAGTTGCTGGCGTGTTTGAAACTCCACATATCTCTACCCATCTTATGTTGGGTTGCGAGAGAGATGGAAAATACCGGTTTGTTATGAATAGTTCGCTTTTTCGATAGACCTCGGCCATGCGCCTGAGCAGCGGCTTGCAGGATTGGACTCGCTCGGCAAAATCTCTCCGCCCTATGCACAGGCCCCACTAGCTTGTCACCCAAGCCCACATGAAAGAAATGGATGGATCAAGTTCGAGAGAGATAGATGTAAATATGTGCATGTTTGATGTGAGAGCGGACTGAACGGGCACGACACGACGTGGAATGAAAACAAGAGTTGGCTTGCTTGCATGCTAAGAAAACCTGAAGGAAAAAATATAAGATTACTCATTCATCTCCATTGTACGTTGTAAGTGGTTGCGCTCCGAGGGAGAGGGGGAGAGAGAAATGTACGTTGACGACAACACACCACATCTCCACATATTATTCCCCAAAACATACTCATTTTATCAGTAGTTACCTTCAAGCCTCTGAGCTATCTTCATGTCTCCGGTTGAAATTTGAATTTCCATGTTTATTTGTAGGGTAACGAACATAGCGTATGTTACCATTGCATGAGCTTGATGTTTCTTTGTTCATTTTAGAAGAATAAAAATAAAATGAGCGAGGAATGAGTAATTACTAAAGACTGACCTTATCCATATCACATTTAAAAAAATAGTCAATGTTGAGTTATTGAACCGATACAATACAATGAATCGATAAGTTGCATCAAATTTAAGTAGGAGCTCTTCAAACGTTGCGGTTTTCTTTGTTGTCGTCTGCTTCATCGCTTTTCATAGTATTCCAGAACTGCTGCATCCCACTGTTTCAAAATTCGGTTTGCATTTGGTGGTTTTGGGAGTTTGGAGTGTGTTCTGGAATGCAAGAGGGACATGACCAGGACTTGCTGTTGTGATGTGGAAATGTCTTTGCACTCAATATAAATGCATATGGTCGGTGATGAAATTGATTGAGGCAGCAGTAGACTTCTAGACATCCATAAAGATAACTTCTTCTTCATCCCCTTAATCTATGGGTACGTTCAACAAATACGTCACGCCAGACCAAATCCCGATTTTTTACCGTCTCCCTTGCTTGCACCCTGTCACGCACTTTGTCAAATAGACTGTGACGCAGAATTTGAGAATTTTTATCAAAATGGGAGATAATCTTGTATCAATTTGAGAAACAATCATGTTCATTTATTTAACTTTCCATAAATTATAAAGCTGAATTACAAATTGGAGTAAATAACCACAAATCTCACATTCACAAGTAACCCGAGTTTTTCTATATTCATGATTCTCTCCATCTTCCTCCAAACATGCATCAAACCTGTGGAGTTTTACCGGTCATCTCTACCCAAATTTTATTCCGAAAGTCACACTCGCATGAGAAATGGAATAGGTATGATGGCCAAGTCGCAAAGTCAAAGCCACTCCACTCCACCAAAAATACACTGCGTTCACTAGTTTTTTCTGCTAATAAAAAATTAAATCCTAAAGAAATGGCACAGCAGCTCATCGTCGAAAAAAAAACTTGATGGAGTGATATGATCATCATACATGCAGCTTTTGGAATTTATGATGGAATCATCATAAAATATGAGAGTCCTCAGCCAATGGAAAGCCAGCAAAAAACCTGAGCTCCCGTTCCCCCTCTCCAATTTATCGTAATCAGGTAGGTTTATAGGAGGTGAGAGGAGGTAAAAATTGCATGAAAAAAATTTCACCTTTTCTTCTTCTTTATCTCATCAATGCAAAGAAGGGCGAAAAATATTATCATAATACGGATTCTAAATACAATACGTCATATCACGTCAAAATATTATCGCACTTGTTGGTTAGCAGAGGAGAAAGGCGAAAAAGGATCTCAAACTTTAACATTTTTCATTCGAGCTGGGAAAAAAAACTTCCCAATGATTCATGATTAAAGGACGGGGACGGTCTGTCGGCCTCTATCCCTGCGTACTTTTTTTTCTTTCTCGAGTTTCAATTACTTTAATTATGAGACATGACAGCTCAGTTTGATTCATATGGGGTTGGCACGTTGGATCCTGCTCATCCAAGCTCAAAAGTATTTAGATCAAATCAAGAGCCTCATGGATGAAAACGAAATTACAGCGGTAGAAACTACCTGAGTGGGAGCTGGGAATATATAAGGACTGGTTTCAAATTACTGTTTTATTGTATTTGTTTCATTTTTTTTGTGATGATGGTTCTCTCTTCTAATGAACTTGCTCCTGGTTTCGATTACTATCACTTTGATAGAATACTCGGATTTTTGGTGGAGGGCACTTAATCGCGATTTTGATTGGTGAGGTTTTGTTAACCGTAAAAGTACCTATCGTAAATGGGGAGTAACTGGGAGCTTGGATGGGGACCGAGAGGGATGAACATGTTGAGTTGGCTGTTTTAAACTGGCTGTGAATTAAATGGAATATAGGAATGAGAAATTATAGTCGTAAAATGATTTCTCGGGAGTTTTAAGCTAACATAAATTTCATAGGGAGGATGACGATTGGGAGTTGTAAGCTCTAATGATAATTTATTATTTAGTTGAGACTATTATTTAAGTGAAGCATTTAATCTAATCGGTCATCATTCCTTACTCAATGTTTTATCTTGACACATTTTTAAATTGCAAAATGTACATGATGGCTACATCGTATATTGCTAACCAAACCAACGACTACGCAAGTAACTAAATTGAAGAGGCACATGGAAAGCTTTTTGTTATTCTTTCTCCCCTCCATCAAAATATTACAAAGGATATGGAGGAATGGCTGCATATTTGGAGCTCAGCATTTTAGAAATATCTCACTCAAATATTATCGCCCGTTTCTAATATTACCAAATATTTAAAATATTTACAGCACTATCCATTTTTTTCTCTTGATTTGAGTATATTGAATAGGTGAAAGTAGGCGCTGAACTGTCTGTTTCTTCCAAAGAAAAAATACCCCTCCAAAGAAAATTTCCCAATTTTTTGTATCTTTTCTTAAGAGAAGTTCCTTACGCAGTATAGGTATGAGTACTTAGGTACTGTATTAACTTAAAATTTGTACAATTCTACATTCCACCAGAAAAAAATATCCCTCTTAATGAACAAGATTGTGAACATTGTTTAAATGGAATTGAATGAGCATATTTTTTCACTCTCCTTCTCTGAATCATTTTCTTCCCTTTTGTTTTAATGACTTTTTTTCAAATTCATTTCAATTCTGGAGGAAATGGACAGGTGTTCTGGCATGCGTGCAGTGGGATCTTGGAACAAAAGGTAGCTTCATCTCATCCCCCACAACATAGAACAGCCCCTTATTCAGAACAGAGAGAAACATGGATTTGAACATTTTTTTGAAAAAAATAGTGCAACTTGACAGAAGGAGGTGTAACATGCCATCCCTCTAAATATATAGTATCCGTTTCCCAGGTGGATGTTTGGAAATATTTTGTTTTCGTAAAAATAAACATGAAACACTTGAAAATATCAAGAGGGAAAAAAAGCATTTTGTTTTGGTTGCCAAAAACCTATAATTATCAGGGCAGGGTTAACTTAATAGAATATGTTTTAATACTTAAATCCACTTTTCCGTTTAATCCTCCCTTTTTCAGATTATACCAATCCATATTCCCTGTCAGGAAGTTTTTTCTCCTCTTCAGAATGCATTACTCCCTGCAAAGGAACAAGAGAAGGTAATGACGATGATGAGGACTGACCACCTCTTGTACTCCCTCATAAATAGAATAATGGATTTAAAATGAAGTTGAACAATTCTTTCGAGAAAAAAAATTCCCTTTTTAATGTAATTTAGTGGTAAGTAAATCAGCTGAATCCTTCGTTCTCTTTTCAATCCTTCGTTGAGAAGAAGGCAACCCTTTTCTGTCACTCGTGAAGAAATACTTTTCAACTTTTTTTTCCAGAAACGTATATATCATGACAGTTCCCTTAGCATCTTTGACTTCTATGCAGATCCTCACTGAAAAAAGTAGGTGGTGGTAAGGGAATGGCGGTGGAATAATTGAGGAATTGAGAATGGAGGAATGTGCTTGTAAAAAAAAGTTCTAGTACCCATTGAAATAATTCATTTCCCTACTCTGAAAATCAGAAGCCATGAAACTTCTCTTTCCTTTAAGTTGTTATTTTTTTAATTTCGAAATTTGAAGAGATTAAATCAATCCATTACTTTTTCATCTTACCAGAAATCATATTAACTTCCAGACAAGTTAAAAACTTTTGAGTCAATATTAAAGGTGAACTCCTGTTTTTCCAGAAGGTAAGAATTGTGCAGTATTTGGATAACAAGCTTATATCTGTGGACATAGTTAATTTAAATATCAACTTATCTCGTAAAAGAAAATATTTGATAAGAAACAGAAAGTTCGTAAAAGCTACTATCAAGACGACCTGGCCAACTATCAAAACTTTTTCGCTGAGAATTATCTGAAATGTCTTAGGTTGGATTTGGATTTGGGTATTTATCTTAGCTGGAAACTAACCATCCATATGATGATAGCGATAACGTTGAGCTTTATGCATATTCAGAGTACTGCTTTTGCACAAGGATCATATCGTAAAAGCATTACGTAAAAGTGCATTTTTTTATCCTAATTCAGACTCGATTTACTGTAGTAGAATAACAGATATGAGTTTTTCATGAGACTCATCCGACTGAAATATGACAGGTAGGAAAGGAATGGTACTGATGAAAAAAACGCCTGAAAAGTGGTCCGACAGGATGGATGGTTTAGTGGAACATCTATAGCGTTTTTCGAGTCGATTGGATGGAAAAAGGACTAACAGCATGAGTCTCAAATGAAACTTTAAACTGAAATGGTTGATACCAAATCCACCTCTCTCATTCATCGTCAGTCACACCGCAATAATAAAAAATGGTATATCAAGTCATGTTTCATAGTCCGGTTAAGGAATAAGTATAGCTTAGTTGAATGGGTTTACAAAAATGTCTAAAAATATGTAACACATCTTCCTGCTAAATGTGAGGTAATCTCATGTTAACTAATTAATTTTATTCTTCACTTAAAATAGTTTCATTAGAATCGACTCACTCAGATAAAATGGATAAGATTTAACCCATGACCACTGACAGGATTGGAAATTTTAGCTCCTTGTTTATTCCCCGAATATCTTTATCCTCTTCTGTGAATGAATAAGAAAAATCTGTTGCTCCGAGCGATATCAGTTCTTGTTAAAATAGCGTTTAATTGCTAAAAGTAAAAAAATGGCAGAAAAAAGCATCAATTTAACATACATCTTGAGAAAGCAGCAGGAGTCCCTGTTAACTAAAGTATTTAGAACCTTTTTGTAACTAGGCACTTATCCATTCGGATATTTAAAACGGATCATTTGTGAAACTCTATCGCGCCACGGTAGCTGAAACTTTCGAATTCGAAGGTACTTGTTAATAATTCGAAATCAAGACATTTGGTACAAAATAATGATCATGGACCTTGATATAATTTCAAACAGGAGCAATTGGCGTAATTTTTTATTATAACATTCATCGACTAATCATTAAAAATGTAAAACTTTGAAAAACTTCTACACAGATTTGCCAAGCAGTTTCAGTTTTTCATGATTACATCGACAACTTCACTTGTATTTTTCAGGTTCTCCCAACTTTCGTGTGTAGAAACGTCATCATTCATAGATCCATATCATGGCAACTTGGGAGGTTACGCTACTGACCAAACTAATAAAACATGTGAATACTATTTTTAATTGGACAAAGATACAATAAGATGGTACTAGTGCCACACTGCCTATGTCATGAATCACGAGGATACTTTTTTAAATAAAAAGCTAAACACTCTGGGCAACATTCTAAGATTTTGCTATACAGCATTTTAGGACAACTTGATATTTTGGTCAATTCTGAGCACATATATGTATTTTTTTAAACTAAAAGGTCTCGTATTGATATAGATGATCGAAAGTTGGTTGCTAAATGTGCACGATATTGCACATCGAGTAATATTTCTTCATTTTTTTTTATCGGTTTGGAGTTCAGAAGGATTGTTTTTGGGGGATGCAAGAAGCTGTAGGCGTGAGTAGTCGTGATAAGGCGTCATCCCAAATTTTATAAAGCTACTGAATTCGACAACCCATAATTATTTATGCGATGTATATATAGCAACAAGGGAATGGTCCCTGGTGAAGGTTGCTCCAATAATACCAATTTGTTTAGGTTGAATACAAATCCTAAATGTGTTTCTAGATAATATTTCTTCGTTATTGACTATAATTAAATTTAAAAAGGGGATAATTTTATTCTCATCCGATTAAGAGTTTAAAATACTTTATTTATATATTTTTTTAAATGAAGTGGTGTCAAGTCACAAGGTTCCCTTGTATGACTACCACCGTTCTTGGATAACGAGTAGATACTCACTGGCTCATTTTTTCGCTTCCAATCACTACCACGCCACTTTTGGAGTTGATTACTTTTGTGCTATAGTAACATCAAGTGTTTAATACACCCTAGTTTAGTCGGCTCGGTTATCCTCACAAATAAAATGGAAATGAAGTGAAGTGAAGTGAAAAGCAGCAACCTTTTCGGTGGTGGAGTCATGTAACCATTTTTTTAGCATCCTTCCATTTAACATTTTAAATAAAAAAATATATATAATCATGGTAAATATGTGTTTTTGCTACTACACACAACTCACCGGTAATTCAAACTATATTTCCCTTCCTCCACCTCCGACGAGGCGTCGAACAGAAAAGCCAAGCGGTTCCCACTACTTTCCCATTTTTCGTGTCTAGATCTGACTAAATCTCTGGATGATTTTTTTTTTGCTTGACGTTAATTTACAGTTTTAGTAAAAAAAAATAATACTTAAAGTCACGATCTTGAATCTCTGTAGTTTTTTATTGCGCTTGTGTAACGTGCATCAGTATATCAAAATCTTGCATCATAACATTCGAGATAGAGTTTTATGTGCATAAACAGAAATGGCTACACACAATCGACAAGATTATTGAAACGGACAACTGCAACGTTTCCTCCAAAAAAACAATTCATTTTAAAATATTTATATTTGGTTAGCAGCCCGCAAGATTTTCTCCCAGGTTCAGCCTTCGTTTCAAAGTTTTTTTTTAGCAATCCATATTTAATTTCCGAATGAATACATTCACCAATTGACATTGTCTGCTTAATTGTTGGACAAAAGTGTCAGTGTCACTTTTTTTTTGCTAATGAACCACGCATAAATAAACTAACATGAGTGAGTTAAGAAATCATTCTTTGATTTCATGCTAGTTTCCTTGCAAATTCCCATTTGTGCAAAGACCTAAAATACTTCTTGTTTTCGGTGGCTCATTTCCATATAAATAATGGCTTGATTAGCCTACTGTATATAAATGAAATTTTTTTAGTCCTACAGAACAGCATCTGTAAATGAATCTCTTTCTGTCCATTCATGAGGTGAGGATATCGTATAAGTACTCATGAAACAGAATTTTTTCTCATTATATTTACAACTTTAACCTAATTTGAGACCTTAGTCTTTGATTGCGTCAAGACTGCTACAGATAATTGCAGGCTAAAATGCTAAACAAAAGTTATTTTGCCGCATCCAACATCCTTGTATGATCATGATCATGATCATCAGTCTTCATATGCATAAGAAGTGCGAGTAAATGAAGACGATTAGATGATGAGGAGGAAGAACTAGTTTTTTTTGCCAACTCATTCGCCAACATCATTTAACCCAAGTTTCATCATCATTAGACGGCTGTTTTCTTTCCAATTGTGATAAATGAAATGAGCAAGCGGTTGATTAGGAAATCCTAGACGGGTCAAAGCGAATGGGTTTCGTCTATGATCCATGATCATTCGCCTGGATATCGACGCAAGATGATATGCAATGGAAAAAGTTGATAATTTTTCTTTAAATGCTCAGTTTTAAGATGCCCCGACAAAAAAAAGCTGGTTAAGTTTGAGTTATATACAAAACAAAATAAATTCTGACTACAAATCAAGCTAATCTACATACAAACGAGTCAAGCTATATCTACGTAACCATAATCGATCCTTATTCTGGTTTGCTCCTTTGATTTAAAACGGGGGACAACAGAAGGCATGAAATTGACAACGACGCCTAATGATCAGGGAGTGCACACGCACCGGAAAACATGCAGATTACATGCATGTGTCAGTTATTTCACAGATAATGGAATGATGCTCGGAGGTGGAGCAGTACCGCTTTCGGTACAAAAGCGACACCATTCCGGAAGGGGGGCTTCGGCGTAAAAAAAAGTGTGTTTTATGTAATGTTGCTTTGTTGGTGGCTTCTTAGTAAAATAACGTGATAAAAAATCATAAACCCCGTGTCCGATATGTGCAATATGCGAAGCTAAAGTAAATGTTTGAATCCAAAATCTAGCCCAAACTGGGAACTTAGTAAAAAGTACTGCTTTAAAAAAATTCTGTAAAACCAATGCTAACTTTGAAGACCATAATGAATGAGACACAAGCAGTTGCATGTATAAAATAAAAATCAATCTTCTGACATTTTAGCATCTTCAAATGAATATATACTTTATTATGGAGAGGAGATGGAAAACTTGGATTTGACTTATGAGTTGGAATTGGATATGATACATGATGCGCTTGTGAACGAGAGTGTTAATGAACGCTTAATTTCCGTTGACAACCAACGTTTCACCGGCTAATAAAGTCGCAACTGGAGCAGAACCCTGCTCCGGGAACCCACTTATTTCCCAATGACTCTACTCATGCATCCATATTTACAAGGTAGGTATGCTAATGAACGTTCACGAAGACATATTGGTAATTGACTGGAGATAACTTGAACATTTCTAGGGAGTGGAGTGGAGTACATGGGGGACTCTACAATTCATTCATATTCATAATCCACATCATTTACCACATTTACCTTCTAGCTGAAAATCTAAAATTAGAATGTTGAACGACTGGCTCATATTTGTCTTCATTTACCTTTAAAAAAAGGGACAAAAGGGAAAAGACAAGCAATAAACCGAAACATCATGGAAAACCAGAAGGGAAAGATTAAGTATGCATTATATTATGTAGAACAAAACGAGTTCCAAGTTGAGGGAGCAAGAAAAAAGATCTAAAATTACACCTCTCATACCCAATCTGGTTTTACAAATTGGAAGAATATGTGTCTTTGAAGAAATAAACGGGGTAATATTTTAGTGCACGGGCTATTTGCTCTTCTCACATCTCCATTCTCCATCTATTTATGAGCTATCCACACATGGGACGCATCTTGTCTTAATTGCGACTTTTTTCTTCTTCTGTAGAATGCCTCTACTTGAAATGTGGAATAGCTCTCGTTTTGAACAACGAACGGAATAAGCTACTAATTGGCGCTTCCTGTTCCTCTTCAACAGATTTAAATGGAAATGTCAAAGATGCGTGTTTTACGAGCTTGCAGTTAGCTATGTAATTTGTAAGAAACGTGATAATTGCGAGGCTGACATAATATCTCTCGCCGCGCATTGATTTATTCGTGGGGACAGGGAGATCGCATACAATTATCATCATGAATGACAGGGTCTTCCTACTGGGATGATAAGATGAAAGTAATTTTGTCCAATTTTTGATATGTGAGGAGTCCCCAGCCATAATTCCATTTCCATACGTAGTGGTTTCAAACTTTTAACGGTCTAAGTAACTGGACTACTAGTGGCCACAATAATGATAATATTTAGGATCAATGATATTGGAAGGAGGAGAAATGGGTGAAGTTGAGACGCTCTTCTGTAACAAAATACTGGGTTTCTTTGGTAAAGCTTTTTTTTGTATGCATTTTCCCATCCCTATGTATGTCTGCACTCTTTGATGACAACTTTGACAAATGAGGCTAACTACCGGAAAAAACGAATCAAGATGGTATGCGTAGCTGTCCATGTTTTTTATGCAAAGTCAAGCTGAACAAAAATATTTAACTGCTAATGAACAACCTATTGTACTGGTAGCCGTCACTTTAAAAGAATTTTACAACTGGACAGACATTTCACATCCTGATTCTGGAATGGAGGAACCATATATAGGTGAGTCTGTTGTTACAGCTAAAGTAAATTAGTAAATTCACATGGAAAGTGTTGAAAGAAGAAGTTGACATTCACACCTTGCAATACATGCATTTGGATCTACCTGTGAATACTTTGTTCATAGTTATTAAATACCGAACCAAGATATAACATGAAATTGGTATAGACCGTCCTAGATCTTGCATATAGTAAATGTATTTACTGTACTATTTATTTCTTATGATGATATAGGCATTTAAGAAATTAAACCTATTATATAATCTAAGCCAGCCTTGTACCATTCTTTAATAACTATTAACATTACCTCTTACTTCACTCATCTCATTTTTCATAAAGAAACGATTTTCACGAAATTAGACTGCAAGTGCCACCTATACTTCTAAAAACTCAATACTTACGGGAATATCTGCGTCAGTGATATTTCCTTTGTTGCAACAAGCTACGCAGGCGAGAGGGAGAAGATGGTTATTCTGTAGACAAAATCAAGCAAAAACTGTGAAAACTGATGATTTTACTTATCAAGTAACAAGTGTACAAAATAAATTACAACAAAGACGGCAATTGTAGAAAATAATTAAGTTTACCACCTCCTAGTTTTTTTTTAATCAACTGTAACAAAAAGGAACTACAAATCGGTATTTAAAAGTAGCAAATACAAGTAATACAACTCATTATAACTTTCAGACAAAAACATTAGTTTGAAGACATGCATTAGCGCCTTCCATCTTCGGTGGCTTGTTGGGAGCAGAGCGATGGAAACCAAACCACAACATTTTTACCAGCTAACTAATTAATTATCAGTTGCACCAGAAATCATAAACTTAACGTTCAACCCACACATACGTTACACACCATAATAATAGTTTGAGAATGTACATACTAACATACATGAGATACATAGTTAATTCTTAATAGGATAAAATAATAATTTTATGTAAAGCGTAATATTTTTTTTCTTTAAGTAGAACAATATAATGAAAGAGGAGGAGTAAGAAGGAGTATCAGTAAACAAAGGAGGACAAAGGTTAGTGTAATAATAATAAAATCAGCCTTAATGCGCGACATCAATTTTCCGAAGCCCCCTCACGCGGGCTCTTATTACCCTTGTACCCACGTCCGCGTCCACGTTGGAACCCACGTTCCCCACCTGTAGGTTGAACAGGATCACGAGTTGTAGTCGATCCGTTTGAATGACCTTGAAATCGTCCATTGGGCCGACGAAAACCTCGTCCTCTTGGCGGACAAAAACGGGGTTGATGTATGAAGCATTCTACCTGGTCGTTATGTTCACGGCGATGATGATCATAGCCTCCACGATTATATCGGTGAGCCATAGCTTGCATTCTTGCTCTTTCTCTTTCTAGTTCCTCCCTTTCTCTTTCTTCGGCAGCCTGTTGGGCTCGTAAGTTACGATGGAACTCTGAAACACACAAAACATTATTGGACTCTATTATGATATAGTTTCATACTTTCATAGTTTCTATAAAATCAAGCTTTCTTTCTTTCTGTATTAATTTACCAAATAAAAGCAAAATACAATTAACAATAAATGACTCCCGTTACCTTCTATAGCAAGGATTTCCATTCGCTTTCTTTCGTCCGAAATCACTACTTCAAGTTCAATTATCCAGTTGTTGATGGCACTTCGGTCATCTAAAGTCAGTATCTCGTTTCGATACACGTCGGTGAAGAACTTGTATAGTTTTTCAATCGAGCATGACTCTGGATCCCATTGAAAACGTTTCGCCATCTTGTCCACAGTCTATTATTAAATACAAGCATTAACAATGACTTTCACACAAACACAACCAAGTAAAAGAACAAAGTTTTATAATAGGTAAAAGCTTGGATGAATTTCTTACTTTCATTGTCAACATTGGCTCCACTTCAACAAACGCAGTGGCGAAACTCCACGCAGACAATGCCTCTGCAGTTCTGCCGAGCATGAACTTATAAATCCCGTTCATAGCCATCATCGCTCCAATTGTTTCGTTTGGCAAGCAGCTATCAACAACTTTATCAAATATACGGTTGAGTTCCTTTATATTTGCCTTCGGGTCACGGAGGCTAATGTTGGTGTAATCCAATAAGGCAGGATAGTTACGAAAATCCGCTTCTAAAGCTGTCAGCAAGTAAGGGACGGCCTCGGCGTAGTTTCTTTCAAAAATCAACATGACTGCCATGCGGTGGTTGGCTTTGCTTGACTTTGGGTTGATTTCCAGCGCTTTTTGCAAGCTAGCTACGGCCAACTCATTGTCTCTGAGATAATAAGGAAGACCTGAGGTGAACATTTCCACAATGAACAAGTGAACACGAGCTGAATGCTTCATTTTTGCCAGGATAACTCTAGAAAAATAAAAGAAGAAACAACTTATTTACTACATTTGGTGCAATGGTGTGAACATTACTTTTGCAGTTGACCATTCTTTTCCACTAACTAATGAGCCACTTTAAATCGTATTCCACAATAAAAAACTATTCTCAAGGTATAGGGTAGTAAATAGAAATACTAAATATGTATGGATATTAAGAGCGCCGAGCGCCACTCCAACCTCTTAACTAGTAACAGCGAGGCTGGTATCAAAGGATTGTTGTTACTCACCTTATTTCCCTGCGAATGTAATCGAAAACGTGTTCCTTCCTAGAAAATTGGATGCCATGCAATAATGTTGCGGGCTCGCGCGCGTTAGGCCAGTTGGTCTTCACATAGTCGGACATGTATAGGCAGTTTGCCAACATGACCATCACATTGAGAGGGGCCTGATCATGACATTGCTCCAAGAGAGTTGCTTCTTTCCTGCCTGGTCCTCCACGCCGGAAAGTCAACCTTTTTCGCCATGTCCTCATTGCCAAATAATAACATAATTTCCATTCAAGGGTGTCAGGATCCTTTTTTACGACTTCCTCCATCAAAGCAAGCTGCTCTTCATACTGACGACAACTTCCCAGAAACATTGCCTTTGTTGCTAGGACGGAGACTTTACCCAATGGTGGAAGGTTCTCATACCTGGCGCAGCTCTCAAGAAATGCAGCGATGTGTTCTTGATTATGCTCTTTGTTTCGGACCATTTCAGCAATCAAAGTCATCTTTAATGCCGTTAGGCCAGCAAACAAAAAGACCAATCCCTCACAGTGGTCGATGTGGACGAGTTTTTTCTCTGAAGCTCGTGAAATTAACTTCTTTGTTGTTTCCATCCCTTCATTAATACTCAACATGTCCTCGTGATTACAGATCTGGCAAAAGGTTCGAATCAAGTAGTAAGAAATAGTTTCATGGGGCATGGATTCGAGTTCTTTGAGCAGCATCGCAGCGGTGAAGTTGGAAAACTTTTCTGTAAAAACCGATGAAATGACTCTCAGCGTTTCTCGCACATCAACCGACTCAGGAATCCAGTCGAGAATCCAGTTGTCCAATTTGTTCATTTCAGGAGAGATCTGCAGCACGTCTTTTGGGTTTCTTGACTGCTTAGCATTAGAAGGTTCTCCTAAATTATTTAAGCCACTTTGAATTTTCATTTTTGCAAATTGCATCAACAAATCCACACGGCCGGCTTCTTCTGTATCGGAACCTTCATCCCCACCAACTGCTCCTTCGGTAACGGGACCATGATCTCCTCGAGCTGCTCCTTTGGCAATAGAACCTTTATTCCCTCCACCTGCTCCTTTGGCAACGGAACCTTGATTTCCTCCAACTGCTCCTTTGGCACCGGAACCACCCGGAACCTTTCCACCGACTTCTTTTTCGAGATCAGTACCTTCCAGCTCCTTCACACCTTCTTCTTCTTCGTCGTCGCTTAAAGTTGTGTTGGTGGCCATATCCACCATCTCAGGTTTCACAAAGCTTCTAAATAAGCTAAAATAAACCAAAAAAAAACTCCAATAACCATGATTGCAACATTCTGCGCTATTTATATTTCAAAGTAATTAATGTGAGATGAAATAGAAATAGAATTTATAAACGCCACGAACCTGCTCCCCTGGAACTTCATCTTCGACACAAACCTATTCATTTTGATTTCCAATTTACTGTTCACTGTTATGGTTAGGACATCCAGTTATAATAATAACTTTAACTGAAACTGTGTAAACACTTTTTAACTTGATGACCAATCAATCAATCAACTCTACTGTCATGTGTCCAATGTGACAGTCACACTTTCGAACCTAGAGCTAGCTACAGATGTGATAAGATGTTGTCGGTTCCCTGGTCAGCTCTCGACTAGTCTCTCTACAACACAGTCACTCTTCCTTTTATACACGCATCATCGCATGTGGTGCGTGATCTTATCTATGCTATTGGCCAGTGCACTGTAGATGGTATATGGAAATAGTCAAAGCCACATACCCACTGTGTTATTTCAAATGAAAGGATCTATTTATAGGAGTAAATAAATAAAGTATTCAAACTGTGGTATTGGGGCAACGTGAGAAGACTCATTTTCACCGGCAAGTTTTGAGTTTTGCCAAGGACGCATAACTTTCACTTTTCACCATATACCCTTGGTGTAAGATGGGCATTGCATCGCATTGCTGTCTTTTACTTGGTCTGGGACAGTTGTTGAAGAGAGTCCTTAGTGTACTAAACTCGCTATGCTTAGCTATGCTTCATTATGGTTTTGAGCTCGATGCGTTGTCCGTCTATGCGCACGATAACTTTCGAACCACTGCGAATTCTTAAATTTTGTTTTCCATATATTATTAGCTCGGACAAGTTCAAAGATGGGTGATATCCGGTCACTACTTCTCCTCCCTGGGGGAAGGTCAAACTTTATTTACACATAGCAAATGATGCATCGTTAAAAAGCCTTTTTCATGCAGATTTTAATTATGTAAATTCATTACGCTTCATTCAATTGGTATTTATGTATAAGGTGACCAGATTTATCAAGGTTCAGCGTAGTACTTCCGCCGTCCAAAATAGTACAAAGTAGGGCAAAAATTTCAAACAAATTTAAACAAGTAAATGGTGATAATTTATTGGTAATTAATTAACATTACCCCTACTTTTAAAATTGCCTTTAAAATGTTTCTGCTCACATTTAGACAAACTAAAGTCAGATTTAATTTTTTGCTTTTTTGAGAAAAAGTCCAAAATTAAGTTAGGAGTTATTTCTAACTTATTACCTTTACTCAGATAAGAAATCGGACCACAACCCCTCATATTTTAATAGTTCTTGCCATTACAGAAGCAATTGAAAGCCAGATGGTTTAACACGAGCCAACAATCTATATTAAAATTGTTTGGGAGTAGATGCACCTCATCATTCTTGGTTTAAAATAGACAATAGATAATTTCAGACGTTAAATAATAGCTACCTTCTTTGAATTCCACGTTCACAAGTCGCAATATTTTATCAAGGTTTCAGTGTCGAGTTTGAATTGCAAAGATTAAGAACGATTTGTATATTTTGAACTGAAAATAGAAAAAAATTAGCAAAAAAAGGAACGGTTTTTAGGAAATGTGAGCCATTTTTTTTGAAAATTGAAGAAAATATTCAAAAGTATTACAAGTAGAACATATTTTCAAAATAGTAGTACGGGTAGTACACATCCTACTTTCGGTATGAACCACTTTCAAAAGTAGTACCTGTCCTACCGAAAGTAGTATCTATGTCTGGTCACCTTACTTATGTACCATCATAAAAGGTTATTCTTATAACTATCCGGAATTTTCGATGTGTCGGAGCTGCTTACTGAGCTAAAAATTAAAAATTGGCAAATTGTAAAATAAAGAGAAATGTTTGGATTTTTTAAACAAAAATTATGCTAGTCAAAATGTTTCACAGTATTCCAGTACGGGTAATTTTACAAACCCGTGCGGGTAACCTATGCATGCTACAGCAATCAATTCTTAGAATTATGTCTTTATGTTCGAAAATTACTTTGATTCAGAACTTTGAATTCGGGTTCAACAAGATGACGCACACACTGCCAGAATAAGCATTGCTTATTGTCGTATTGTGCAATGTTGTCGCTAACCGTATCCAACAGTGCATCCAACAAAATAGGGACCATCTGAAGGATGTTACCTTGTTATTACCATTTAAAAAATCCAAACATCTAATCTTTATAACCAATTGTTCAAATTTTTACTTTTTCGTTTAATAACGGCTCGCAATTCCCGGATACTTATAAGAATAACCCTTTATCTCGTATTTACACTACTACGAGTTCTCAAATTCTGTTATCAATTATCGATATCACTCATCACTATCACAATTACTTCGGCATAGCTTCATAAATTTTTCGGTTGATTGTTTCGAATTGATTGATTAATTTATTGAATAGAATCTTTTTCTTCCATTCAGGATTGTTGATGGAAAGTGCGCCGGAAGTAGTTACCCAGCGGTAGGAGAGTGATGAGAAAGCCAAAGACACCCTCCAATTCTCACGACGAAGAGGGATTCAAGCCTCAACTTTGAACCCGGACGACAAAGTGGATCACCACCATGCACTGTAAAGGTTCACCAAACAAACGTGTCCTATTTTTCGAAAGGTGTAAGGTGAGTTAATTAAAAAAATGACCACAATTAAAATTGCACATATTTTAATTTAAAAACTTTAAACGATGCAGGACTGACTTAACTCTTTGCCTTTGGTCTGTAGAATTTGGGGTAGTCAAGGAATGGACCAGGCTCTACTGCTCGATTACACATGGCAAATTGATATGTGTGCTTCCAGTAGATTAGTAAGTAGGGACGATACGGCACGTTTATCAGAGCAAGAGAAATGCTTTGGTTAGAACCACAATATTTGCGCGATGACTATGATTAAGGGTCGTGTTAATATTTTTTAAATGCCAAAATATATATTTTTATAAGGGTGTAAACGGCAAGATATTTTTCTTATTCCAACTCAAATTATGTTGAAAGTTATTTCAAAAAAAGTTATCAGATTTAATTCAAGCATTGTATTATGTACACCTCTAAGGGTTTCGTTTCTGGTTGAAGTTATCGTAAGAAATCCACAGGATCCAAAACCGAGCAGCCATATCAATAACTCTAATTAGGCTTCAGCAGCTGGACTTTTTGGCCGGAGCCTTCTTGGGCTTGATAGCCCCACCGCACTTCTTGCAACAGGTCTTTTCAACTCACAGGAGTCCTTCTTTGGCTCTCCGCACCCCTTCTTCTTTGGGTCCGAATGTCGACAGCTTGGCTCGGGATTCTGTCGTTATCCCATATTAGAATATAGTTTCTTTGTCTCTTGCTGCCACACCTTTTTCAAAACGTTTGAAATTATAATAACAATATATAATAGCGGGAATGGCGGAGAGCCAGAGAAAGAGAAGAAGTTCTGTGGAGGCGAAAATACCTGTTTAGAAGTGCGGTGGGATTATCTTATCAAGCCCACGAAGGCTCCTGTCTAAAATTCCAGCTTGGTAGAACCTGAAGCCCAAGCCCAAACGGAGTTGCTGATATGGAACCTCAGTTTTGGATTTTTTGGAACTCTGGCGATTATTTTAACCAAAAACTAATTCTCAAATTCCCCTTAGAAGTTTACACAATAAAATGCTTGAATTAAACCTGATATCATGTTTTGAAATAACTTTCTACATAATTTAAGTTGGAATAAGAAGAATATCTAAGAAAATATCTTGCCGTTTTAACCATATTTTGGCATTTAAAAAAATATTAATCCGACCTTTGGTCATCAACATCCTCGCGAAAAGATTGTGGTTCTAACCAAACGTTTTTCTTGCTTTGGTAAACGTGCTATATCGTCCCTATCTACCCTACTGCATGAGTCAGTCGCCGAGCAGTTTGATAATGCATAGATGTTATTATGGTATGACGAAAGTTATATATGTACAGTAAATAACTGGATGACATCATTTATTTTCTCGTTGTCAAATATCTTGAGGAATGCTGATGTAGAAAATGTACTTATATTCCAAATGATATGTAAAAGCATACATTCAACAAGTCTTGTAAACAAAGTAAGCATGTTTTATTGCGAACAAAAACATAAACTTTCTGAAACAAGGGAACAAGTCTTCTCTTACAATTATTGTACAAAAGAAACTACGAGGGGAAGTTTTTTTTAAACAAATCATATAACAACAAAATTTTTTGGCTATAAGTTACACACAACAATAAGGTTAATCCTAAAATGTAGTAATAATGTCTTAAATGGTATGCGGAGTACATTGGTATAAACGTAACGTATTATGAATTGTTTAGGATAGTTACATTATTAATAAATATTTTAATATTATTGGTCAATCACATAGTTAGATTCTCAAGGTTCATGTTGGCTCCCACTTGGGAACAGTCACTTCCGCTTTTGAGGTAAGTTTCTTGGGGGGCAAAGGTCCCAAGTCAACCTTTTGGTCCGCAATAGATTTGTAAATGAAGAGACAGGTAAAGATGCCTGTGAAATAGTAGTGAAATAAAATAATTTATTAGTTTGCCGACATTCATCATGTTTATTATTATTACTATAATTCACACGGGAACTTATTTTTATCTTACTTAGCGGTTTAGACGGTTTGTAGAAAAAAATTTGACTGAAATATTCAAAATCCTCGACATTCGTAATGATAATATATTTTCGTGGATTCTTTCTGGCTTTCGACTTGACATCTGACATTGACTTTTGCAGTGCATCAACCTGCCCACCGGCAGCAGTAATAACGCTCGCCAGTCCTTCTCTGAAGGATCCAGTGATTCCAGGAGTAATATAAAATGTCATACCCTAAAATATTAATAATATACAAAATCACTGATTACAACAAAGATAACAATTAGTCTAATTACAAGTAAAATATACTCAATGAAACTGCCGCACAGTTATTATTATCATCTTTTTGATAAATACAAAGTCACACATATCCTACAACATGAAAATCTATCAAGTTACCTTAAATAAAAGGTGACGATCTGGTTGTTTCAATACATCTGCTATTCTCACTTTGTGGTAGTTTTCAAAAGTGATCACTTTAGGAATGTAAGGACCCTCATCGACGAATCGTTTAGCCTTGCAACTATCTCTTATCCAAGGAGCACCAACAATATATTTCACTTGGCAAAGAGAAGTGTACAGCTTAGTTGTGACTATTTCCCAAGCCACCAAATGCGTTGCTTCTTTGGATTCGCTAGTTACTCGAGCGCCCAATTCCATCACTTTCTCAGTGGCCTTTGAAATTACAAATTGCAAAAATCAATAACTTTATACAACAATTAAATATAAATCTAGGCAATCTATGATTATCATTTTTAGTAAATAAATGTTTCCACATTACCAATGTTCTAAATTTTGCACTGAAGCCAGTAAACATGATCACCGGGGGTGGTTTGTTTTCAATGTCTGGCTTGATGTCATCTACATTCTTATCAGGATTCGTTGCTTCCGCACCAACAGATAACTCGTCCAGATAAGACATTTGAGTCTTTTCATCTTCCTCCAACTTTATTCGTTTGGCACGATCATTTTCATCAATAGGTTTCTCAAGTGGTCGCTTTGAAGACTTGAATTTTTCAACTAGTTCATTACTAACACGAATTGGAGTCTTCCACGCGGCTGAAATATTTACATCAAATGAAACAAAAATAGTTAGACATGACTACAAGTGTTTTGAGCTAAGCAAGCAAACGTTTGACTTTAAGCAAAAATACAGAAACACTTTCTCACCCATCAAATGAGGAGCAATATTGATATCGAATCGGAATGGCTGTTCCAAGGTAAAATGTTGATACTTTGGAGCGTGTATCATTTGGAGACACGACTGACTTCCAAGGAGAAGTTCATTCAGGAATTGAATGTTTACTATTGGCACCTTCCACTCCCGGGCTTTTGTATATTTCTGACCATCCGTCCTGAAATAATGAATAATTAACATCTCATTATTGTACTCACGTTTCGAATTTACAAAGCAATGAAATAAAATGCAGAAACTTAAGAATTACATATTGCTGTATGTACATACTTGCAGGATACCAATCCTTTGTTAAGTTGAGTAAAATACATAGTAACATCAGCACCACATAGCTTCAGCATTTTAATCAGTCTTTCACGATCTTCCCCTTCGAATCCGGTCAGCGAAAACGTCTGTCCTCTCAAAGGCATATTTTCACTAAAAGAATTATAATGTAAGCATGTTTATTATAAATTACTATTTACAACCGAATGCTAAATAATTTAGCCTAAATTATAATTCAGCAAATCAAATGAAAAATCCTTACCCGCTAAACGCAGTTGGCAGATGAATAGCATAAAACGGAGGCGCCATAACCTTCCGTGAGACAGTGTCACTAAGCCAATGCAATGTTACAATACGCTTCCCTTCTCGAAGAACTTGCTGTAGCTCAGGAAATCTTTGGTGTTTGCACAAGACATGTGTGACTTTTGCCGAGTTATACTCTTCAACCACTTCTGCTCCGAAAAACACAACAATCTCTTCCCAGTTGACCCTGTCCATTAGTTGTGCAGCCCAGAATACGCATCCCAACAGAAATCCATTTGGCGGAGCTAGAATAAAATACATGAACAGGGGCAATCCATAAGAATGCAAATATCAACCAGTAAATATGCCATGTTAGTTTAATATTATACTGTCACACGAATCATAAATATAAATCATAGTCAATACTAATCAATCATACCTTTGAAGTTTGGTTCATGTCCATAAAACGGTGTCCGAGGGGATGCCAATGCAATCGCTGTTGGACTTTGACTTAGAGTTGTAGGCCGGGGTGCTGCAGCTCCGCCAAAACTGCCGCTAACCTGATGAATTGTTTTACAGCTGTTAGTTAAGTTGGAAAGGGTTCTTTGGCTAATAACATTCAATGACTGAGGCGTTGCTTGTGATACGGGATGTTGAAGGGGTAATTGTTGTGACTGTGAGGAGAAAGTTGGAGGGTTTTGTGATGGTGAACACATCGTAATTGTCGTGGATGCTGATGCAGTAGCAATGCTACTTGAGGTCGAAGTTGTACTTGAGTCAGTCCCTGTACTGTTCCCCTGCAGTCTATTGTTCAGCAAATTCGCCAAAGCTGTCTTTGTTTTGGAGTTAACCACCTGAACCTACCCCATACATTTTTATTAACTTTGATTTGAACAAAAAATCAATCACCAGAGACAGTTTCAACATGACTTTTTCAATAAATATTCAATGCAATTTGTGTAAATGTTGAAATCATTTGAAACTACTTAGTAAACTCATTCAATTAGTTAACGAAAATTAAAATCTCACTTTTCACTGCGTTATTTTTGATTAATTAGGTTGTTGCAAGCTTACTAAAAGTGCTTCATGCATTAAAAAAAACTGAAATTATTATACACATCAAAATGTGCCTTCTTCTGATCCATCTGGGCCTAATAAGCAGCATTGTAAATCATAGCAGGTCACAGAAGCAATTATAGAATTTAAAAGCAAGTGTCTCATTTACGAAGAATGCAATAAGTTGGATCTTCTCAGATTGTTTCCATATTTCTATGAAATGTTCACATTAATTAATAAATACACTAATTACTAGCCCCATGCGAGTTGGAGTTACCACAAAACAACTAAACAACTTCAAAAACATCACTGGTGCTTATTAACAATGTGAACTTTCTTGTCATACACATATGGTCCAAATGAGAGATTTAATGACTTAAAGCAGCCCCCGTCCGTACCAAGTGTGTCCAGTGGTTAACTCTTCAGTAAAGAGCCAACTCGCCGAATAGCTGAGCTCGAGTCAAAAAGTAGTAACGTAAAAATACTGTCAATTTTTGTCATATAATGCATGAATGCATATCAGTCCATTCCAGTTTCAGTCTTAGGTTACCCCTATTACAGAGCTATAATACGACCTTAAAAACTTGAATAAGTTTTTAATACCATTACAAAAGTCATAAAAGTCTGTGATGTATTTATACGTGAGTCAAATGCAGATAATTTGTTTGTAATAATTCAACATCAACCTTGAAAAGAGCTGCAATTTTGCAGACAATGCTTTAGCTGAAAATAGAAAAAATACTAATCGGACTTTCATACATCAATTTACCCCTTCACATGCTTAATTATTGAACAGTCACTTGTAAGAAAACAAACACTATCAATTCGATTCAGCATTAGTACTTTTAAGTACGAAACAATTAAAACGAACTCTCAGAAATGATTGTTTATAAATTTTCGAACCAATTTCCTATTCATAGCACTGACGTACTATTATACTACTGTCTCCATAGCCTATTAAAACGTACATATCATTTCGTGTCGGTCTTCAGTAGTCCCGTAACTCCAGTAAGTTGTCAATCAATTTGGTTAGTGCAACGAGCAAAATTACAATTACAATTAGTATTCACTAAGGCATGTCCGTATTTTATGTCCTTTTCATTATATTAGATGCAAATATCATGCATATTTGCATATATCCAAAGCAGATAGGTGAATTAAGTGTCGACAATCATTAATTATTATGAATGAAGTGGCTACCGCTATTATTTCCTACAACGATTGGGGTGGACTTTATACTTTATAATGATCAAAATGGGACTCACTGTCATTCCTTCACATGTAACCCAAATAGCAATTCATTCTACTAATGATAAAACTATCACTAAATATCAACTATTAAATAGGTACTACATATAAAACTGCCAATAACTGTAATCTAAATACGTGATATTTTTTAAACTTTTTAAAGCATAGGGGGCAAATCTCACTCGTAATGACAAAAAAATCCAGAACTAAACTAAAGTGGGTATATATATATATATATATTCACGAAGACGACAGTCATGCATGAATAAAGGGGTAAACGTTAATAACTGGGTTTCATAAATGTCAGTCAAAAATAATTTAAAAAAAAGTACAAAGTATAACTTAAAAAACCAATCGTATTAGTTATATAGTGTCAAACGGTAGATATGGTAAGAAACTAAAGTGACGAGATAAGGGATATGAATTTAGGAAAACAAACGTTCAAATAACACAATAAACATTTGAAAAAATAGGTAGATGATTCAAACAAGTTCCTTACGAATGGTCCGGTTGTTGGTGCTCCAGGGGCTACAACTGGAGCTGTTGCTCCGATAGGGGAGTGCTGTCGAGCGTTCCATACCTGCCCTGGACTACTCCTTTGCTGTTCTGCGGAACCCTGCTGCATTCTGGGAGAAAATTGGGGACTGCTCTGGGTCGGACTTCCTAAGCGTTGTTGCTGCGGAGCTCCAGGTAACCATTGCACTTGTTGACCAGGGGACTGTTGAGGTGCTTGCAAAACAGAAATTTTCTGCTGTGAGGTTCCAGGCTGTCCATGTCCAGGCAAAACTTGATGCTGTTGCTGTAGAACGATTTGTTGCTGAGGAAACCTAGTCTGTTGCTGTTGTTGCTGCTGCTGTTGTTGTTGTTGCGGCTTGCCTCCTTGATGAACAACAACGTGCTGAACATTCACCATTCTCTGACCTTGTTGACTTACTTGAGGAGTAAAAACATTTTGAGTTCGGATAATTTGTCCTTGCTGGGGCCCCTGCGGTCCGGATATCATACTGTTGGATGCTCTTGTTTGCAATTGTTGAAGTGGACTAGGGGGAGCAAACTTTTGGGTTGGAGAAGGTGACTGTGGACTGATCAGTTTTTGTTGTTGGGCCAGCATAGTATGATTAGACATAAGTATTTGCTGGCCTTGGGCGTTTGTCACCACAGGAGAGCCTGGCAGCTGTACCCCTTGCGCAACGCTTGACTGTGGAAGTGGGGAAGGTGTGGGTTGTGAGACCATTGTGGGACTTCCTTGATGGGTAACCACCATGTGATTTTCTAAGCCTTGACCCTGTGGTAGACTTTGCTGCACTAATCCAGTTTGATTTTGTGGAGCATGGAAATGTGGGCCTCCTGAAACTGAAGGGGCACCTTGAGACTGAGCATTAACTTGGCCTTGTTGTTGTCCTTGCATGGTCGCATTTTGCTGGTTCAACTGTTGCTGTCTCAACATCATTTCCTTACGTAATTGGTCTTCCCTATGTCGTTGAGCAAGTTTTTGGACAAGTAGCTGTCGTTGTTGTTGATCCATTTGAGCCCACTTTGCCTTAATATTGGGATCCATCTGGATTTGTCGGTAAATCTCCATTTGCTGCTGCTGAGTCCACTGATGAACGCCTGGACGAGGTGCTCCAACTGGAAATCCAACTCTTTGACCAACCTGCATTTGAGGTTGAGGCGGCATTGATCCAGGCTTCCCAGGATGGCGAGGTTGAGGCTGCTGCACTTGAGGTCTTTGAGTCACCTGAGTAAACTGTTGGCCTTGATGTATCACAACATTATAGTGCTGAGGAGCTCCCTGTTGCAGTTGCTGGCCCGTAGAAGGACCTATCTCTTGAAACTGTTTTGATTGTAAGTGTTGTGGTGACAGGATCGGCTGAATAGGGGACTGAGGATGTTGATTAGACATCTGACCTGGTTGACCAACTTGCATCTGGGTTTGATGTGTTTGCTGCATCTGAATTATCCCTTGTTGCTGACGAGGTTGGGGATGCTGCTGCAATTGGTGAAACATCTGTCCCGGTGGTTTGTTAATACCCTGAATTGAGCCAGGTTGCAGGGGCTGCTGTTGTCGAAACATTTGTTGCTGATTCCCCAGCACAACCGGTTGAGAGTTAGATGTTGGTGTTTGCCCCTGTTGAAAGGCAGGATTACCTTGGGAGCCCATGACTACTTGAAGACGATTTTGTGGTTGTAATATCTGAAAGTGGACAGGCTGTTGAGATTGTTGTTGCGGAGATTGAGGAGGTCGCATTCCTACCTGTCCTTGCAAGTGTTGCTGCTGCTGATTCATTAACTGGTGGTGTTGGGGGGACTGGGGATGTAGTTGATGTGGAGGTGTCTTTGACTGTTGCGGTAAGGTAAACTGTTGTTGCTGATTTTGTATTTGCTGTTGCTGCTGATGTTGAGGGTGCAACTGATTCTGAAGAATCTGTTGGGAATTTTGCATCTGATAATTTTGCTGTTGTTGATTTTGAATAACTTGATGCTGTGGAGGCATGCCTAATTGGTGTACTAAACCGGGTTGTTGTTGCTGTTGAGATAACATTTGCTGATGGGATTGCTGCTGTTGTTGGTTATTAGCCAGATTTTGAAGTGCTTGAGAAGGTGGGGGCAACGGAGACTTTTGAGATTGTAGCACCTGTTGCTGTTGAAGATTTCCTTGCTGGCCCCCCTGATTTTGTTGTTGCAACTGTTGAAGACCATGAGGTTGCTGGTGGGGCTGCAATTGCTGACTGTGCTGAAACTGCATTCCCTGCATCCCTGGTCCATGCATTTGTTGTTGTTGTTGTTGTTGCAAATGCATAGGGTGTCCTTGTTGCGGTGGTGGCCGCTGATGTTGTTGCATTCCCTGTTGCTGGATAATCGCGTGTGACTGGTGGTTTTGAATGCCAACTTGTGATTGAGAATGGGGCACAGTCACAGAGGGCTGCTGTTGTAAAGTTTGATGGTGCACATATTGCATTTGTTGGTTGGGCATAACTTGCTGATTTTGCATGGACGTATTCTGGAACTGTGGACGCATTTGCTGCATTTGAGGCTGTAACTGATTTTGCAAAACAAACTGTTGAGGTGGGTTTCCATCCATTTGAATATGCTGTTGTTGTTGCTGTTGCTGCATTTGAAGCGCTAAGTTTGATTGTTGCAATTGAGAAATTGGTTGCCCCACTTGAGATTGTAAAGATTGTGCAGGCTGGACTGGCTGAGAAAGTGCAGTTTGCAATTGAGTTGGCTGATGAGATGGAGCCTGCTGATGTTGCTGGACTATGTTATCCTGCTGGTGAAGCTGGCCTTGTTGGAGTTGCTGATGTAGAGTACTGTGATTTTGCTGAAGTGAATTCTGCTGTTGTTGTGATTGTAACTGCTGTTGGAGGTGTAATTGCTGCTGCTGTTGTTGTTGAAGGGAAGGTATTTGTTGTAATTGTTGCTGCTGCTGCTGCAATTGTTGTTGCTGTTGTTGTTGCTGTTGTTGTTGCTGCTGCTGTTGCTGCTGAACCTGCACTGGAATCTGCTGCTGTTGGGCTTGGCTTTGTGTCTGTTGTAATTGCTGCTGCATTGTTGCTTGAACTTGCTGCTGCTGCTGTGGCGGTTGTTGTTGCATGGTCATGGTTGTTTGAACTTGTTGTGGTTGCATTGGCAAACCTGGTTGCTGAGCCATTGACACCGACGGTTGCGAAGCTTGGGGGGTCGGGAGTAAAAGTGGAGCAGGTTGATTCTGAGATGATTGTTGCTGCTGCGCTTGAGTTTGAGGCACTTGTTGGGGAGGAGCAACTACTGGCACAGGTCGTTGTTGAGCAGTTTTTTGCTGCAGTGCTGCTGGAGCTTTAGGAGTAGTAGTAGTAGGGGTAGTAGCTTGTGACTGCGCCGGACTTTGCGTTGTCCCTCCTTTAGGTGTAGCGTTAGCACTGGATTTTAGCGTCACTGGCAGGGACTTGGACGGCTGTTGGGGTTGACTATTCACTAATAATGGTCGATGAGCTCTAATTTGAGTAGCACCACCGGTTGTCTTCTGGAATAAACCAAGTTTTCTTAAATTTTACATTTCGAGTGCAAAAAGTGCAAAAATAATAATAAGATTTACAAGAAAAATAATAAAATAAATAGATCATAAAGCTACCTGCTGCTGAGCATTTTGATGTCGCACTGCAGTACCACGTCCTCGTGGCCCAGGTGTTCCCGACAACTGAACCTGGAGGATTGCAGCAGTTTGAGATGACATAGGACGAATAGGTGGAATACTTGTAGGAGCCTGAGTTGTCTTAATTGCTTGGCGAGCTACAGTTCCTTTGGTAGGTTTACTAGTTACACTGTCTGATGAAGCTTGAGAGATCTTTAATGGCTGAGTTTGCAATGCCGCACTTTTGGCCGCTTCTGCGGACACTAAGAACTGAGGATCAAACTTTTGCTCCTCTAAGATTGAATTCGCTTTTACGCATTCAGTAATCCAGTCGGAGCAAACAACTTTTATGCCTCGTTCTTTTGCTGCTTGATACTTTTTACTCGAATCGCAGTTATTTTTTATTAGATGAGTGCATTTGCGAGTTAAGCACCGCTGAAAATGGCCCCCATAGTAGGTGACTAAACTTGCCAACTGAGTCAAGTCCGGCGGCTTTATTCCACTCGATGTTAGACATAGTGCAGTAAACAGTTTCTTACCGCCGTCAAATCCATGTAACCTTCCAATTAAAAATTAGCCAAAACTTTTTTTATAATCATAATCACTTATTTACGTATGTATATCTATTGTAATTGCCTTAATTAAAACCCTATTAGATCGCTTTTGACACTTACGGAAGAAGTTTCCCCGCTTTTGCACAGAAAGCGACCCATCTTGCTTCAACTAGTGGAATTTCAAACACTTCATCAGCCTCGGCCAATCTGACATCATTTGCCCCTTCCCCCACCAACACGTGGGTTGCGGAAATAGAAAAGTATCCGAGCTTTTTGGCTCCTCCATTTTCCAAGATTTTTGTTAACTATTGATAGCAAAACAAAAGTTATTGTTGATGAATAAAATATACACATGGCTTACAATCACAAACCGGTTAACCTGCCCTCGTTTAAAATATTAAAATATTTAAAAAAAGATTATTGTGTGTCTGAAATGTTTAAAAATTCTGTCAAATATCATGCTATATCTGAATGGAATGATTTTGTTAGAGAAACGACGATCGAATGGGCTGATATGAGTACCGAAAGTTTTGTTGATAAAATTAAAGAATATTTACTTAGGATTAGGAGTAATATTTACGCATATGACTAATTATATATAAGTTTTTTTGCTGTACACTGTTCTCGTGACTGGCTTTTTCTTATTGTTGTTATGGATTATTATTGTTATTTGGATTATTTGTTAGACTGTGTTAAAATAGGAAGAACAGACCTGTATTTGTCTGATATTAATAACACGTTAATAAAGAATGAATTATGAATTAATATTTACGATTACCTTAGGGTCGATCGTCCCCTCAATACAGTATTTGACATCTGAGAATATCTTTGGAGGATTCTCCACCAGAGAATCTGGCACCTCAAATGGTAGCTTATCCATTAATTCGATCTGACCTGTACAATTAAAATAATAAAATCATAATTAGCAATTCAATTACTACCAAATTGACACAAATGAAACCTCTCTTGTATCCCTCTCACCTCAATAACTAATCATACTTTATAATTACTTACGTTATTGTCTAGCCCTCACGTTCCACCGGTGACCGGCAAAGGCTACTACAACCAACTCTTCCAGTCTTTAACATCCCCCTTTAACGCATCTATTTCACTCCTCCTTAATTGCTAAATACCAAAATCGCCCCCTGCCTGCTCCCACCAATAATAATGAAACAAAAACTATTTTATGTTTGTCGTATTCTATGACAAACAAAATCCCTCCTCCCTAACCACAAAATTACAGCTAAACTCAATTGCCTGTCATTGAAAAACACAAACTGACTCAACTCCTCCTCTTCAGACTAATTACAATTAAAAACACAACAACATCTGACCATATTTACCTCTGCTCTGGCTTACGGGGGAAAAACGATACAGTTAAAAACCTCCAAACTCGGTTAAAACGATAAACATAGCAAAAAAAACAAGAGACCCCCACTAAGCACTAATACTGAGGCATGTGATGAACAGTTCCAAATGGGTGGTTAGCCAACTAATTACAATTAACCATAAGCCCCCCTTCTTGAGACGAAAGGAGGAGTGAATCGGTATTTACATGTCAAAACTCTTCACTGGAAATGCTTGCTTCCTCCACGATGACGTGAATATCAGAAGCAGAATTTGTTGTGGAGGTAGCTCTCTATACCCTTTCAACATAGATAGGACTCTTATGGAGAAGCAGAAGAGCAGAGCAGGACACACGCTTGAATGGGGAAAAGAAGAGCAGAAAACGGAAAACGTACTCCTCTCATGCTTTGCTACTCATAAGCGGTTGTATGCGTAGCGAGCTTCCAGCCAGTTAGTGACTTGCAATGTTGACATGTCCGTCAAAATGCCGGTAGCCAGCCAATCATATACAGCATGGCGTAGCAGGAGTAGGTTTTCCGCTATTTGCTTTTCTTTTCCCTTTTCCCCTTTCGATATGGGTGGGTATGCATGGGAGAAAATGAGAAGATATGTGAATAGGTATGGGGGAGCCCTACCTGTGATGTAGTGAGTATCCTCCAGTGTATAAAACGGACACTTTGCAACAAAGCCTGGATGGGGAAGAAGAGACGCTGATTGCAATATCTGATCTGATGCGATGATGCTTTACAAAATAATGAATAATGTTGGAATGAAATTAAACTAGATTTAGTTTAATAGACATTTATTTTCTTGTTTTCAAATGTTCAGTTATCAGTTTCTAAACACATCACAATCAATACAGAGTTTACTAAATATGTATGTTTTATGATAGACATTGATTGAAAGATACGTTTGTACATGTAATATAGACAATGTGCTTAGCAGTTAAAATTAGGTAACTTTTTTTCCTATTTCAGTTGTGTTTTTGTAACTGTTTCAGCATTAAATATGTTCTCCGGTTAAAAGTCGAGTTACCTAATAGGCTTATTCATCTCATTCAACAAGATATATAGATTTGGTAGACAAAATTATACATGCGAACAATCAATGATTTAGACACGTTTTGAAAGCTGTACAGATGAGATTTTTTAAACACAGATTATCGGAGTTAACATTAATTTGCTAATTATGACTTACACTTGTTCCTGAAGAATAAAAATGCCACGTAGTAAAAGTCCATAGATTAACACAGAGGTCAAAGCAGTTTTGAGAATATTGGTTTTTGATGTCACAGTTATTTACTGTGCATAAACATGCTTATGTGAATCTCAACAGAAAGTTTAGTAAAGTAGTTAATTATGCATTGCTTAAGAATTACATTGTCTCCATGTAGAAACTTAATTCTATAAAGGTACTCATAGAAAACACAGAGAGCAGAGAAAGTTTTTTTTTTGCGAATGAGAATGAAGGCAATTAAAGAGATTGCGTGATGCATCCAACATCTAAGTTTTTTAAAATTATAATTAGACATATAGAAAGAAGACGGAGATACGGAATTAGCAGGGTTCAGTATGATTTTAATTATGTGCACAATCAATGTTCAAGTTGGAGCACCATCAACAAGCAGTTCCCAACGGCACAGCCTGCCTTTATTTGTTTTCGATAAGGGTCTGCAACTGGAGGACCAAGGATCGTGCTATTTGTAGAATAGCTTTGGCATTGTGCCTTTCCGCCATTTCTAAAATGAAAGTAAACCGTATTGTTAATAATTCGCAATACTTCCCATTGTAACTTGTAATGCAATCAAACAATTACCGTTAAAGAATTTGATAATATCTGTAAAGTCCATGGAGTTTGCTAAAATGATATCTCGATAGTAGGCCAACAATGCTAGCGCCAGAAAGAGACCCAAGTCCCCTGACGCCACATGTCGAGCAGCCCAGATTGTCTCCCACACAAGAAATACGTCATCATATGAAAACTCTGCCATGCAAAAATTACAAACAATGTAAATTATTTAATTATGTCTTGGATTGTATAGTTGCAGTAAAATAGTTATGATAGTTAACCACTTAATTGCATTAGCTAACCTCGTTTAAAATCAAGTAGAAACCATCGATAACAGAAGTAAAAATGTGTGTAGTCTCCATTCTGACGGATAAGTGCAAATAAATCATGATCTAATACTTGAAGTAATGATCTCATATTAGCAAAATGTGCATCCATTGCACCCCCACCACTAGGAAAATTCGCAGACATTCTATCCATCAAGTTCCGGAAGCAACCGTAAGCAATAGCCTCATCATCTAATATTACGAGCAGGGGCGCTGCCAAGTCACACATTCCTTGGACGTATCCCATCTCCATGTGCTCCCAAACGTACCTACAAATTGAGCCATTTACTAAGTTCAGTTACAAGCATTCCCAGCAATATTACTCATAGATTGGTTTCGAAACTTACGTGCACATCACATTCCTCAACTTGTCCAAATTACTTTCGGTGAAATACCAATGATTTCTATCACACCGCTTAACATCCTTATCGATTCTATGAATGTTCAGTCCAAATGATTCCAGAACTTCATTGGAGTACACTCCACCTCGAGTTGCTGGAGACTCTTCGCTGGACACGTCAGAATCATCATCATCATCCTCATGTTTAGGTGATGGGTCGAGAAATACTGGAGTGTCTGGCTGAAAGGAGACTTCACGTGGGCGAGATTCTTTGGATGGGGTTGAACTGGTGCTGGAGGCTTTGTTGCTGGCAACATCTCCATTCTCGTTACGTTTCCCAGCCAAAATCGTGAGTTTACGAGGGGAAGCAGTCGTGGAATCCGAACTCTTCAACTTTTGAGTCTTTTCATTGACACTATTACTCGTTTCGGATGGAAGATGCTCCTCGGCGTCGACGAAAACCTGAGCAAATTATTCAATTATGTTTAATGCGAAGCTATTAATTAGTCCGAGTGTGGTTGCAACAAAATTTATTTAAAAGTCTGACCTCATTGCTTTCATGAGTTTGGAGGGTTTTTGGAGACGGCTGTGGATCTGCAGATGAAGATGTACCCTCTGACGACAATTTTGCTAAATTTTGAGCCATTAACTCCTTGTCACGCTGCCTAACAATAGCTTCTACGGCTAACCATTCGGACATTTTGTCTTCATAATCCTTCCGGAGGGCTTCTGGATCATCCCCTTCCAACTTCCCTGATAGCATTATTGGCCACAACTGTTTTCGCAAGGAGTGATCCATCCCCCCAAAGTAGACTAGTCGATAGATCTCACTCATCTCAATTGAGTTGCTTTCTTGCAATTCCTTCCATTTCGCTTCCGTTAAGCCTGTCGTCGCGTCTACAATTACATATGTCATATTACACATGGCATTCCAACAACTTTGCGACATTAAGCTGTTTTTAACGATAAAAACGCTCCATTTTCCACCAACCTGTTGGATCCTCAGATTTAACGATTTTCGATCGTACTAGACCAACCAAATGGGTTCTCACTGTTCTCAAATGTCTGCAATGGGCCAGCCATCCGTAAAATGCTCTGGAGATAATTTGTTTCTTCATAGTTTGGCACACAACATGTATGGGCTCCCTACAAAGGTCAAGTGCACATGGTCATATACATTTGCAAATGTAAAGTTTACATAGAACACTCATAAATTTACTAAACATACAACAATTAAAATATTACGAACCCTGGCTCCTGGACTACTGAGCACTGCTGATCCAGGCTTCTCGACGAAGATGTGGACGAGGTTGTGGATACGGAATGAAGTGGAGTAGATCTTGGAGTAGTTGGAGGGATTGAAGATTTCGGAGTTGAAGGAGACGACTGCCATATTGGATATTCCAGCATGTCCTCAACTAATAATGACATAGTGTAACATTTTTTGCAATTACTTACAGGAAAATGAGATAGTTTCTGGTTACAGATATGGATAATGAGGAAAAGATACCTTGCGGATATGTCCTCGTATAGTTTGGATAGACAATGCGGAAGACAAAGTCGGAGGCACCTTGCTCGCAAATTATTTCTTCTGTTGTGCTCTCCTCCCTCACGATTGAACTGCTACTACTGGAATGGAATCTGCTGCTCCCCTTCCTCCTCAACTTGGGAAACACTTTCCCTAAAGAATTACAATAATCTACTACGACTCAGACGATAATAGTAATGCTTAATTACAATATTTTTAATAAAAAATATTTCTTGCTTTTTGGGGCATCATAAGAAAATGCCATACGACAGCTGGCTTCCTAATTAATTCCATAATGTATTAATTACGAATCCAGTTAGGTAATTTACCTTTCCCACGCTGAGACCAAAGTGGGGGATCAAGCATTCCATGTGGCAAAAGTCCATTCTCTAAGCAACTAAGGAACGCTAGGAGGTGTCCCCCACGGGGAAAGTGGATTGGCGGTCTTTGAACACCATCTTGCCCCACTAGTGCTATCCAGTCACTATCCGGTCCTTGGTGACAATGCACATAGACTGTTTCATGAACGGCGACGTTTAGGGCGTGCTCCCAATAGACACTGTCACAAATGTGAGAATAATTAATATTAACTTTGAAAATGTCACAAGCTATTTTCTAACTAACCAAATCTTCCACTGACTCAACTGCTCATTTTACATCCCTACCTTTTCTCATGCACTCCTGTATCAGTACAACCGTTCATTAACTGATTTGGCGTCCATTTCAGAAGAAGGGCTTCCCCACACTGATGCAAACTTAGGTAGCCAGCCAGCGGCTCACTCCCATCTTTCTACAAATATTAAGTAACATTCTCGTAAACATGTTTGTTCCTTCTTCCCTTTTTAATTACCAAAATAGAAAATGATATTCAAACAAGTTTCACGCTTTATGTAAGTATTCCATTTGTACTTAATTGCTAATTAAGTTATGTAATAAGAAAACACTGCTGGCGCATACCATATAAACGACCACATTATTTTTCCCGTACAAAAGCGTCGACTTGCTATTTTGATGGAGCGACTCCACATAGTCCTTCGAGCGCATATTGTCGTCCGAGTTGTTGAATCCCACGCTTCCTTTGTACTACAAAGGAGAAAGTTTCATACTATTTAGCTCAGCTTTTTCCTCACAACTCTCTTTCAACTTGGGATTCAGTTTGGCTTCCCTCAATAAAAGGAAAAACTTTCATTTCAATACTATTAGCCCCCAATTCAAAACACCTTGCTTCTTTCAAGTTGTCCACAACATTAACAAGAAAAACTCCAAAGTCCAAAGGCAAGAAAACTTTCCTTATTTTCTCCCACACATATAAATCAAGTGGAAGACATAACACACTTGTGTATCCGTCATGCACACGTGCACCTGGCATAAATCCTTACGTATTATTACGTAAGATAACATACAAGAGATTCAAGTCGCAAGCTGCTTTATTTACTAATTAAATATATTTTGCATGAGCTAATCATCATAATTTGTGAAGCTTACATGCAACCCCGGTCGCTTATGTGCAGGTGGTGACGCCGGTGTCGGGAACTGGCCTGACGAGATCCGATGTCTTTGTACCAGCTCATCGGCCGGAGGATCATGCCAAAAATGCTCGGCCGTTCGCAATTTCGAGTAGTCAAGAGCGCAAGGGCCAACTGGACGGAGTTGAAAAAAAAAACAACGAATAAAAATAACTTTCTTTTTTAGATTCTAAAGTAAATAATGCTGAAATTCAAGTAAAGTAAATGAAGGGAGTACCTAAGAGGGAGCTTAATATAGATCCATAATCCGGATCCGCCACTAACGCATCTTTCTCATAGTACTTACTGCAAACAAAAAATCATAAAAAGGGTGGAAACTCTTTAATTGCACGATATTACTTCCAAAATGTGTTATTAAATTACTTCCTGCGCATATTACGTTTTGCAGAGTCTCATCGATTAGTGTAAGGAATTAGCATTAAGAGCAAGCAGTTACAATATTACGCTATAACTAGGACATGATTTGTGTAGCTTAAAACGACGAGCCAGTTAGTTATTTTAAGCGTTTCATGATTCATGACAACATGAATTAGCAAAATAGCTTTCTCCACTTTTCCATGTCGTCATATGAAAATCTGCTCTTAAGCTTTATGGAGCAAGCCAAAGTCTAGGATTATACGTATTGGGTTGGATTGCAACGACTTTGGCTAAGGCACTTTTGTGGTGAAGCTGACGCTGATATAACTTTGATTATTTTACGTTACCTGCTATTAGCCACAATGTAGTCAACTATCTTGGCCAATTGTTTCTCCACCAGGGCGAGCCTGATCCACAGGTACTTTATGGTAGCCACGGAGTTCCTCTTCTGAAGTGGAGGCTTCACCCCGAGCTTACTCGTGCTTTCACTCCCGCCCGAAGATGATCGTCTATAAGAATGGGTGTGAAGGGAAAGGGAAAGTCTTGAGCTTATTGCTAGTCTGCTGTGGTACATAATTGTGTTTATGGAAGAAAAAACATGGGACACAGAATAAAGAGAAGTGAACGGTACACAATACACAAGAGTTATAACAGACACACTTGTACATGTACGTACTAACGATAGCGAACTCAATCACTATCATTTTTTTCATCATATTTCGCAACAAATCCATAATCCATCATCATTATAACGCTATATAATGGTCTTACTTGTTCGGATCGCAATTCTCTGCCTCCGCTATTAGCTGTACGACGCTGGCTGCTGGTTGGAAGGCCTTCGCAATTTTGTGGAGGAGGGCAGTGGTGGAGCTACTTTTGAACAGGCCAAGTGCTCTCCTCTTCAATCCATGGGAAACACAGGTCTCAACCGCAGCTATAAAAATAAATAGAACAAAGTGAAAGCGACCAACGGGAATGAGGAAAATTACAGCGATTCAGTCCACCACGCTCTTCTCCCCGTTAATTGGTTGGGAGGAAAAAAATCAATAAATAAATGTATCGTATACACAGATATATAGACATAGGATGATGATGACATGGGAGATGAACTACTTTTAGGGAAATAAATATAATAAAATCACAGGAAGAGCTGATAGTAGTGATTGCAGAAAAAATTGTAAGATAATATGGGAGGTGGTCTGATAGGGAGTGAAAGGTCCCAGTGGGAAATGTGATGCAGTCCACCTCGTCTTTTTATTAAAACTTACCACAGAGGGATGTGATACTGGCGCTATCTTCATGGACGAATTTTTTGGTCACGGCTTCCTCCATTATTTGTTTCACCTGTATGGATTGGAGATCAAAGAGCCAAGAGAGTAAGCGTCATTTATCAAGATAAAGTTTACTTTCCATCTCCCCACACTCCTCTAATCTAAAATGTCTATACGTTACACTAACTAATTTTTAGCTCCGCTGTGCTTTACCTCTTTCTTCACATTCTTGATCAGCTTCTCCTTCAAAGCTTTGCTGTCTGGAATGGGGAATAAAATGGAAGGAAGATTAATTAGTTTCCCTCATGCAGCATTACACTTTTATCAGGAATGGTGCAATCAGGAATTTAATTAAAAAAACTGGAACCAGCGCAGATGTACTGGCTCCATCCGTATTTTGAAGAGTGACTCACCTAGATTCGACGACCCCATCTTGGCGATAATTCTTCTTGATTACTCTAACCAGACTTATTGAAATTTTTGACAACGGGAAATGTTGTATCAGAGATTCATAAAATAAATCTATTCATTTTTCTTGGCCATTCTTAAGTCAGTCGCTCTTGCATAGATAATATATTCTGATAACGAGCCGAAGGGAGTCCCCCAATAATATAACTATAATTGGCAGCAACCTGTTCAAGGTTAAGTGAAGGTACCCCGTTTATCAGTATCACTTAAGCAAAAAATGTTTTCACTTGACAGTAAAGCACATCCCCTCAACGTGTTCCTATGACTCCAAGTAACGCACACAGTTCATATCAAATTTCGGTCGATCATCATCATCATCCCCCAACCATCAATTTAACTTCGTCCTAATATGGAAAGGAAGGAAGTCGCAGCTCTTCAAGTTGATCGAATCTGAAAATATGTCAGGAAAAAATAATAATGTGAGCTATAAAAATAGATAGTCACTTATAAGACATATCTGTCTTGAAACCATGATTAATGGTTAGCTACCAGCAACAGTTAATCATCATCAATTTTTAGCATTCCCTGCACAGCATAAAATTTTGTGTATTTTCTCCACCCCACTTATCATCCAGCCAAGAACAAGGTACAACGTTCATATACTTGTGGCATGCTAGATTTAAATAAAGATTAACATTAACATTACATTAATCCTCATTCATATGGTCTTAGTTTAAAAGAACGATCCTAATATGACCTTGGGCACGTGTCCCAACTAAAACGAAAAAGTTGGTGAAAGGTACTCGTTCGTGATTCAATGGACGCGGAGAGCCCCAATAGGTATACTGACTAGAGAAGTTTGGCTAAGAAGAACATATGCAATATAAATCATACATGGAGTGAATTGAATGAAATGTGCTGTCGAAAGTTATTCCCTCCGTGAGGGAAAAATGTTGGAAGGGATTGCAACCAACATGGAATAAAAAGTAGCACGTTCATGCAGGAGCTACGTAGTTTTCCTACGTTACCCACAGCCGTCTACCCGCACGCTACACATCAATTCACCGACCAGCCCAATTTCCACTTTTAGTTTACTTTCCTCAATTTCTCTCCCCCTCCAACTTGCATTCACTTTGTTCTTTTGGAGTGAAGCTCGTAAAATAGAATTTGCATGGTAGTCAAGTAGGAAGAGAAACTAGTATCTATTTTTCTTCCAATCCAATATAAAAAAGCACGATGGACCACACCGGCGAAGTACATTTAGTAGGTTGTGTGTCATGACACGACATATGCATTGTTTGTTTAGGCTTGGAAAATTTATGAGTGTGTCTTGATGCTTTGGTGAAAGTTTAACAAGATGAAAGGATACTAATTCACGTCAATGGATTTTTTAACAAGCATCTATCTAACTTTACGTTACGTAACTATAAAGTGAGCAAGTCCCTGCTCCTTGTCAAAACTTCAAAACTGTAAGCTTTTCTATCCTGTTCGGAATGTGGAGCTTCGTGAATTCAATCAGAGTGAAAGTGAGGATCTTTTATGAATGATGATATGCCTGGGTAAGATGATACACGTTTTCCTCCAAACTTTTGAATGGAACAATTTCGCCATATTGTTCCAATTCACGTGGAATACACCCAAGCTACACATTTTTGCAAGTTCCTTGAAATAGAAGTTGCAAAAACTGCAATTTTAAGGAGTTACAGTTGAACACACAAATTGCGACTCTTTCACAAAAATGTGTCGAGTTGCAAAGAAATATTCAAATAATGATGCAACAAATGTTGATACGATTTCCCATTTCCACTCCACATTCCAGACAGGACGAGGCCTTCTGGAAACGAAACAAAACATGAGATCATGAACTTCCTTGTAATATTGACTTCTTCTAACAAATCCTCAGAATCATTAGCCAAACGTACGTACACGCCAATTTAACACGGAAGTATTACATAATGATAACAAACACAGTAACTTACACGGATTTTTTTGTTACTAATGACTGGGATCTGGAATTCTATCCAGGATGATTATTACGACATAGAGTGTAGAGAGCTCCACTATAATTATCTTCAATTTATATATATATTGGTTAATTGGTTACAAGATTAATCCACGAAACACCCAAAAACTCATGCGTTGTGCCCTCATTCTACACAAGTAGTTTATTGAAACAGGAAACGCCAGTCCCGATACACCAATCTTGTATCAAGGTCACCAGTATCGTAAAACCTTTTTTGGCAGATTGGCGAATGTAATACCAATATGATATCCAGCCTTCACACTTTCTCATTGCTGCTTTCTTGTCAGATTCATAAAGCCCGACTTTCAGCTCATTGTTGTGAAAGGTGGGATTTTTGGGAAAATGGAGAAAGTTGTATTCTTGATATGGACAATCACCACCACCTTCCCAAGTATTTCCCATTCTTTCTCCAAACGTCATACTCAATTGTAGGGTATTTGGAACGAATTAGGACCCTTTCCTTCTAGAGCCCTCACTGCCATTTCCGGTTATTTCTGTAGTCTGCACGGAAAGGCGCTGATATGGGATTGGATTGCATAACCCAAAACTAGATTATTTTAGCTGCCTGGCACAGTGGAAAAAGGAATATTCTTCCATTTCATCACATCCTCAAACGTCCCAAAGAAAAGACTTGGAAAATATCAAGTTTTTAGTGACTAAGACTTCAAAGTTCCAATTTGAATTAAGTTTTATTTCATCATCCCATCCTCATCTACTATCTACATCCCAACTATTGCTACACCCGACAATGATACTTTTCGTCTTTGGAAAGACAAATAAAATGTGTCTTTTATGATGATTGCCCATACCGTACGCTGAATGCTTTTATATGGGCACTCATTAAAAGTGGGGAAATAAAATCTCATCATATAAATAAATCTACGTACCTAACAGTCATCTTATTACGTAGGAAAAGTATTAATTAAGGAAACTTTTAGACACAGGATGAAAGGAAAAAGTTATTTAGCTTCCAAGCACCGAATCTCAAAAGTGAATAAAGGAACATACCCAAAACGGTTGAGAGTCCATGAAAAGACTGAATGCAAATCTGAATCTGAGGCACATTAGCACACACACTTTATCAACTTTCACAGAGCTTTTTCGGCTTAATTTCCGTTTAGTCGGTTTTTTTTAAAAGCCTAACATTTCAAAGTTTCAGGTAGGACAGGGACTTTCAAAAATGGCTCCCCAATTTACTGCTCATTTCATATTCATACCAATGCCAAGAGTGTTATAATCCACATAAAAATATAAAAGGTGGAAAATTCATGAATGAAGGGAAAACTCAAAACTAAAACTTTAGTTTTAGTCTGTCTGACACAGATATACCTACGCCAAACAACTAATTGGAAACGTAGCAAAAAACCATGCTTTATCCTTATACCTAGCACCAGCAAGGAAAATAAACTTTTGCCAAAATGAGATTTCGCATTGGATGCTCGACTAGCATATAGAATTTTGCACAGAATGAATTAGAAAGGATTATCCCATTCCACTACTCTACTTCAGCACTTTCACCTCTCCCACAAGTGTAACAACAACAGAGCTGGATATCAGCTCTGTTGAAGGCTGTACAGCTGCACACACAGGGTCACTATTTAATGGAGCAGGGCGGGTTTAATATACTTAATGAAAGTTATGTATTATACATTATTTAAACAGACGCTACATGACATGGGACTCCAGTCAACCTCCAACAGTTTTATTTCCTATTTTTTTCTCTCCACACAGCCGTGTAATTTCCTCTATATGGGATATAAGCGTAAACCGCAAAAAAAAATTAACCGCAGGAATCCTCCTGCGTGTCTGCTTAATGGGTAGTATAAAGAGAGCATTTTATGTTTGAACATTGAAGTCTCCAAGCATATGATTTGCAGTTTGGGAGAGAATAGAGTTATGTCGTGTCAAGCTGAAGAAAATAAAATTTATATTTTTGCTTTATATTTGTCTTTTATTGCTCGAATGTATGTCTATGCCTGACATACACTGCACTCATGTCCATTGTACATTCGTCGTTAAAAAGACCTGGCTGTGGCTTCCATCCTCTCATCTTTTTTTAATGGTTAGATAACTTAAAAGCAAGATCGTTAATGATTTAGGCAATTGGGGTGAGATGAAATTATCGGCTGTTGCATATAATGCTGTCTAATCATTCATTCCCCTTCCATTGCTGTCTAAATTAGGTTATGCCAACAACAGCAAAAACATGTCACTGAATTGTATAGCTTGCTCCGGTAGTGCTGAAATGCAAATTACTTCCATAACAACTGAGCCTGAAATGGAAAGTGACATTGAGTGTTCCAACCCCATCCTTCTCGGCGAATGTTCGAAGAATGGACGGGGAACATAATGCACTTTGCAATTTCCGGTGCTAAGGAAATCATGAAAAATGAAGCTTATTCAGGCATCTTGTTTTGAATAAATGATCAGGATAGTTTTTTAGCATGCAAAAACCGCCCACACAAGAGTGCGATGCCTTTTTATATTTTCGTATTATCTCACATGGATTACCCTTCAGAAGTGGGCTGGGAAGTATTTCTAGGAATATTCAAAGAAAATCTAGGATACGAAATAAAACCAGACAAAAGAGGGCTGAGCCATGCACCATTTTTGGACCGTTTGAATAAATCATTTTTTCATTTAAGCACGACTTGGATGAAACTGGATAAGTATCCCATGTGAAGGGATGGATGAATGAATAATGCATATTTTAATAGGAATAACCTCCATTACATTGTAGATCATTCGCAGAGCTTCCCCCCAGAAATAATCAGGTAGAACCTCTGAGAAAATATAGAACGGGAAAAATTCAGCATCTCCCTAAATTATTAACGACTTGTTTCCCATCAAAGTGACTAGTCATTCAGGTCAGGTCTCTCTGCGTCAGCTTTATGATGAAAGGCAGAAGTGATTAAAAACCGCAGTCTAGGAGAGAAAATGTACGAATAGGGTATTGCGTAACGCAAACTGAAATAATCTGCTTGTTTCCAACTTTTCATCCTCAAAAAACCCTCCCCATTTTGGAATTGGAAAACAACCATTCTTTTGGGGCCATTCATTCATAAGTACAATTGTGACACTTTTTAGTTTGCATTTAAGTGAGTATTTTTGTCCATTGTTCATTACTCCCATCTGCATATAGATCACCCGCCAAAGGCGAGTCAACCGATGTCAACTCTTTGCCCATTTAATTTCCCTTCTGATTGCGTGCCCACTTTCGAGCACTGAATGTCTTATCATTTGGGCAAGTCATGAGATCTCATCCCCTCCCCAAATCCCATAATATGCATGAGAAGTATTTATTTATAAAAAAGATAAAAAATCTAATAGGAAATTAAATGAAAAAAGGGCAACTTTTGTAATCAACGGAAAAGGAAAAGAAAACAAATATGGATGGTGACGATGTTCTGTTATTCCATTTCTTATCATCACAATAAATTCTGCCCGTTCTTTCCCCCCTCCCAAAAGACTACTCTTCCGTAAATATACAAGGCTGAATCGCCCATGATCACATCCCAATCTCCATCATGAAGCTAATTTTGGTGGATTCTGCTCCTCTCCAGAAACAATATTAGTACTAGCCCAAAACGTTCCGCTGACATCAGCGGGGCTCAAATGAAAAAAAAACTTGTTGAATAAACATACCAACAAAAGGACCAAAGGAATAGTCAACCTAAATGTTTACCCACTTCTTGTGCGAAAAGGAGCACTAGAAAAAAGGTAAAGTAAATAGAAACAATACGCTCTAATATGGCAATTTTGCTAGCAACAACAGAAAAACATTCCATTCCAAACCTCTCCCTTGATTTATATGCATTAACTAGCGAAATTCTACACACGCCATTTTCGCACAGCGCTCTCCCCCAACCAAAGCAAAATCAGGATCGACACATAACCAGCGAACTTGCGCTTTCTCTGGTGAACCACCAGAGAATAGATGAGAATAAATAATAGGGAAAAATATTGGCGAGCTGTCCGAAAAAAACGCAAAGGAAAATATCGACGGGGAAGAGTGTGCAGTAATGTTTGGTGAAGGAAGAAGCCTCGTCCCCCTATCATATATAGCCAGCATCAGAGCAGTTGGAATAAAACCCAACTTTACTTTCCAGTGATAAGGGCAGCCATCCAAGCACATAGTGAAAATCCGTGATAAATTGCAAATTGCATCTGAAAAGTATAAGGCTATTTATCGATGGAGCGAAAGGCTGGTAGGTGCTGGAACCAAATATCTGCTATTTTATTTTTGCTTGAGCAAGCAATTCATATTGAATTACATGTGGAGGCTAAACTGGCAAACTAGACACAATATTTTTACTTTCTATTCCAACCCAACTTCAAACTAGGAGTGTCGAGCTCCAAAAAGATTAGCCATCTCGGTGGAATATCGAGTGGGAAGATGTGTCTGTGCGTATATATCAGGTTATATGCGTGATTCGAGATATTTTTGTGGAATTGGTGAAATTTGAGATTTGTAGGCAACCGTGAGGTCTGACCAGTTGTAATATAATCGTCATTTTATGAACAATGAGCATACTAATCAAAACTTACATTTCCCACGTGTATATGGCGTTATGTAAATATAAATTGTGGGTACACTATAGCAGTACTTAAGTAATTTGCATTATAAATTTGTAATGATAAAGGAGCTACCTAATCTGTCATGTTAACATCTTCGTTACATCGTAAAAATATTTCGTTAGCGACGTGCAAATATTAGATTAGTATAATCTACACTCATTGAATTGGAGAAATTCTAGAATGTGAGAGCTTCGTTCATTTAATTTGTCAGGCCAGGCCAGACTATCAGGTTATATTCAGCACGCTCAGGCAATTTTCATATAAAAGGTTTGTTTGGTGAAAGGTCATAATAAATTATAGACAGGGTAAAAACAATACGCAATGGCTTTCAAAAGGCAAACATGCACAATAGGGAAAAGTGGAAGGGGAAGTGAGAAAAGTTCCTTGATGTCGTGATGATCATAATGCTTTCACATTCTCAGCTAGTAAAGAAGCGACCACTCGACTTACATGGCTATATGGAACATAATTGTACGACTCCAATAAATATGTTCCCAACGCCATATCATCACCTGGACACTGTCACTATTCTGACATTAGTACTTTCCTCGTTTCATCCCAAATATGTTTTAATGTTGTTTTTTTCCTGTGGTCTCAATTACAAACCTTTTATGCTATTGTAAGTGTGCCACACTTTCATTATTCTTCAATCAGTCTTATTCCATTCAAGTCAAGATATTTTTGATGGGCTGATGACAAACAGGACAAAAGAAGGGGATTCCAATAAAAGATACTCTAGATACTAAAGATTTTCCATGAAATCAAGAATATTTTCTGAGATTAGAGTACTTCCTTTCCAGAATCTATGACTCAAATCAGAATCAAGTGTTCCATGTACAGGCACAACAAAGATGTGATTATCGTTTGCATTTACACAATTTTCACCTTCTTTTTGCAAAATAAATCAAGAGATTTTGCCAAAGGGTTTTCAACGATATCTTTTTTATTGTGCCAACGCCAACGTTCCAACTATAGGGCCCATTATCAGGAGTAAAGCAATTATCCCACCGCACTTTATTCATATTTCTCTTTTTGTTAACTGAATGTTTGAGCAAGGGTGGGAATCGCAATAAGTGGAATAAAAGGGAGCTTTTCTATCGATACGCTTTTGGCATGCATGGGCCGCCTAACTTCCAAAAAAAAACCTTGTTGGGTGATCCTAATAAATAAACAGGATAATTTTATTTACCTCCCCGGGGGAAAACTGTTGGATAAATGGAAATACGCTAATCCAATAAGCCACTTTTTTGGACCGTGCAAACATAGACAGGCATTCTTTTAGTTCCGCCTTTTAAAGGAATTAAACCCTTTAATTTTTTTAAGCCATGGAAGAATACCAAGTGGTGGTGTGTAGAATTATAGTTATTTTTTCCCTTTCTCCTCGCTTCCCAAATCTATTACCCAACTTGGATGTTCTCTTTCCAATTTGGCACGACTCGAGTACTTCACTTGAGCTTTATTCCTCATTTTTACTCGAAACACTTTCACTTTTACGTATGCATACCTAATTCCTCGCTTTCCCTCTCTGTGAATAATGACAAGTTTTATGCATTTACATACGTAGTTTTTTTTCCCCTGTTATTACGCTCCCTTCAAGTCGACGTGTCTCCACGGTATAGGGTCAAAGTTGTTTTGAATTGAAAAACCAGCCCAACTCAGAAGGTTGTGGAGAAAGATGGAGGGAAAACGCCCACGTTTTCTCATTTCTCTGAAGAAAAAGAAGCTATACGAATGCGAATCTCTAACTTTTACCGAAATGCCTATACCTAAGTATGAGGCTATTCAACTATAATCTAGACTTCACAGTAATTTTAAATTACATTAGATAAAAACAAATTAGATAATAACTCCCTTCTCCATAGTCCATACAGTTATGTTAATGCTATATCTAAGCTCCTTTAATAAAATGTATGGCAATTATCCTTATCACATCTCAACTCATACATGAGATGATGACAATGAATAAAAAACGGTTGATAACACTTTCCTATAAAATATGTAGATGACTGCACATCCAACAGAGGATATTACACCTGTTTGTCTCATAATGGACCAGTAAGGCCAACATTTGCGAATTCCACTTCTGCCCAATTCCAAAGTTTGAAAAGTCAATTATCAATTTCTTGGGAGTCGAGCATTTATTCGCTCTCATTCGGATAAACAACAAAAGTTTACGCTTGTTAGACTCTCCCTTGACATGATAGTCGATTCCAAAGAATAAGCGGGGTAATGCTAAATGCCATATATTACAGAAATTACCAACGACGTATGTCATCTTAATTGTCAATGTTTTCATCAGTACTTTTTCTTAGAAAAAAAAAACAATCATAAAGTTGTAATTGAGCTGTCTCGGAAATGATATGGAGAACTTCCTCCATATCATTTCTCTTCAGTCACCTTTATCAAACGTACAATCTGATGTTATCTTTATGACTGTACATCATGAAAATCGTAAATTATGCATGGCGTTCCACAAAACAGTCGTGGACTAAAAGCTTTAGCCCATTAAAACATTAATGCTTCTCGTGGATTAAGTGGCGAGGAAATCGTTGAAATGTCATCCCAACCCAAAACATTCAGATATGTAAATATCAAAGTGTTGACGACGCTGCTGATGAGATTTCTGTATCCAGGGAATATGGCAGTCTCAACCCAACCAACAAGAAAATTAATTAATCGACATACCTCTGCTGCCATTGTACTCCTACACAAATATGGACACCGCTAGCTCAACGACTCTGGCATCATATATTTCTCAATCAGAATCGCCATCTGTTCCACTCGTGGAAATATTTTTTCCTGTCATGTCACAGAGGAAAATCCTTTGCTTCACGATATTTTGTGGTGGCTAAACGACTGGAATGAGGAGGGCAGATGAAAGGATGCAGGAATATAATTACATATTAATATTATGATGCCATATTACATGAAGTGAACTAGCTGGGCTTGGTTTGCTCATCGCAAGAGGGAAATGGGCTTGGCTAATGAAAATGCAATGGATTAGTTGTATTATACGCTCCTGAAGCCCCAACAATTCCATAAATATTCTCATGTATTTTCCCTGCGCTGAACTTGTGTCTCAAGTCATTTCCATCAATAATTGTGTAACTGAAGCATCCTGCACTTGGCACTGCACCTTCTTCGCTTGGTGCAAACCTGGATACATGATTATCCGCTTATGTAAATATTATAACAAGATAATTTATATGTTAATTAAATCCTTGGATGGAGAGGAGTGAACTGAACCAGAATTGACAATTGGGAACAGGTGGTTATTTCGGAGAAGCATGTCTTAAGCTAATGCTCCTCTAGTAAATTGTCCACATTTGGTGACAAGTAGGACGCCAACGGATATCTGTAGGGAAAAGCTCTTGGATATGACTGTTCGCCTTTTATCACAATGCATTTGTATTTCGCAAGCTTGCAAATTGGATACTCAGTGTATTGTATCGCATTTTGTTTCGCTGCTGCTGCTTCGAGTTCGAACACTGTGGAATTGATTTTTGTCCCTGGCTTTCTGTCATCAACAGAGTTCCACGAAATCGTTTACTTTCATTTGTCTTGCTCACTCAAGAAGAAAAAAGGGAGATGAAAAAGTCAAGCGTCAGCTACATACTTGGCTTATCAATGCCTATAATTTATACATATCGCTATGCCTACTTTTATAGCTGTTCGTGTTCAATCGTTAGAGAAGATTTAAGATGGGCAATTCAATACAAAATGAAGGCCAATAGGGATGTCTTTGTTCTTGAGAAAATGTGTCCAATTTAATAGCAATACTTATGCTCTAGTTAACGATCACTAAATAATATTTACATTCCATTAAATTCCCAGTCCAATCCTTTCAAGATGTGTGGAATAAACGTGAATTCAGACAAGGCCTCAGCCCTCATGTTATTCAACTCTCCTCATCATCAATGTGAAGCCACGCATATCGGTGTACTTATCTTTTTTACTACGAACTTACCTAAAGTACTATATTCCTTAACTCCCCTTTAATAATAAGGGGATTATTAGACAGCTGGAGCTGTCATTGTCATTGCCAAATCCCTATTGATTCGATCAAACCTCTAATTGAATAGGGAAAAACACTTTTATCCTCCCACAACAACATCCAACAAGTTTGTAGCACAACTTGAGGATGTACTTGTATATGAAGGCTCGTAGATAGATTCCACGATTCTACTCTCACCACAACACAAAGAAAATATGGGAATGGGATACATAATTATAATTGCTTTATCCCACACGAAAATTACTCAACCGGACGGTGTGTAAAATGATGACAGAGCTTAAGAACTATGGATAAGGAGAGGGAAGAGTAAGTGGTCTGCGGTGATGATGATAGGGGACTATATAATCCGCCAACCTCAACATCATTATCGTTATTACAGACTGCAGTAAACTGACTAAGTTCCTTATAATAATAAAAAATGAGATGAAAGATAGATCATGTTCCCATACGCAGCCCATCATCCCATGATCACGGTCTCCAACTCCGTACTACCGAGTGAGGGAGAGAAGGGATTAGCTTTTGAGACGAAGCAGGGCATTGAAGGATTTTGCTTTTTTCGCAGAGATAACACGCTTCAGAGTGGAACATATGCTCGTGAACTGGAAGTGGCAGGCATGAGTGAGAAATACAACGCCACAGGTTTACTACCATGCCGTGATTAATTGTTGCTGCTGATAATTAAGGACCCCATATGTGAGATTATTTCAAGGAGAGAGGAAGAAAGATATAAAAAAAGAATCAATTCGCTTACCTTTTCGCTCACCAGATTGGGGAAGAGGTTTAAGATGGTGTTGATAGTTGATGATGAGATGAAGATTGTCAAGAAGGCAAACTGTTATCGATACTCGGGTTTCTTTCCCTCTTTCAAATTAGCTGTGTAATATGGCTTATGGTTAGTTCTCGTGAGATACTATTTCATATTTACTAAAATATTGATATAGATAGTTGGACTTGGAATGGAAGAAAGATAAAAAAAAGTGATGATAAATCTTTTTACACTCGGATTTATCGTAAAGGAAAAGTATAATGGAGCATATGAGAATCTCGATGCATCCTAGTTTCAGTTTGCGTGCAGTCCAACTAAATCGAGTAAATCGGAGGAGCCGAAAACCTGAAACTGTTTCCTTGCTAAGCTGACGATACTTATGAGATGACACTGAGTTAATGGTTAATGGAAGCTTGATCACGATATGTAAAATTCATTTACAAGTCTACGCGGGTTACTAAAAACTGCAGACTTTTCTCTTTTCTAAAGGGGACTGACAATGAGCAGTCAACGTATTAAATAGATAATTTTATAATTAATCATGATTTGAACTCACTTGGCCTAATTGTACTATTCCCTATTGAATTTCAAAAATAGATCTAATCAACAAACTATGCTCATATATCACGAAAATACTTTCTTGATCTTGACTATAGATTTAATTAAAAGTTCTCGGAGGAAGTTGATCGAAGCCCAGTTGTAATTTTAAGCCCTCTTGACACTTTTAAACTCTTGTTTGATGAGATGAGGAGCAGCCCGATGAGCTTTCATTCCCTCCACGATAGTCCTCTCCTGGCATTAGCCCTTTTTCCAGAGATATAGCCTAGCCTAACGCAGCCTCCTCCTTTCTATTGTAATCTAGCTGGAAAACAAGTCATTATTACTTGTTTCCCATTTATTTACAGCTGGTTTCCTTCCCCTCTCCCTCTTCACGACTGACTTGATCTGGAGCCTGTGAGAGCACACAAAAACATGGATCATGCCTCATGATGATAATGGCGGTGATGATGATGATCACACCATTAAAAGCACACAAGGATTATATAACTTTGAGCTATACCCCGAAAAAAATAATAACGTCCCTGGATCCACTCACGTCTTCTTATAAGTAGGACTATATGTTTATCTGCTAAGGATAAGAGCCTGAAGCCCGCTTGGAAAAATCCGGAAATCCAGCTGGAGGAAATCAGGTCAAAGCGACAAGACCCCTAAAGGAGGGAAACGTAATGGGAGTGGAGGTTGTGGTGTGGTAATGTTAATGTTATTTTGTGTACTTTCATACAGGGGAAAAGTACTTGAGTAAGTGCCCTATATATGCCATGGTTATAAAGGGATATAATGCAATCTATATCTTATCATTTCCACCCGAAAAAAATGGACTTCTCTATTGGGTGCTTTGAACAAGTAAAATGGCTTAATGCTAAACACACATTTGGGGACTGATGACTCCCCAACTTTCACAGTGTCTGTCCGCGTCAAGAGGGGAAATGGCAGGCGGGATTAGGTCTCTCTTGAAGTGGAACTAAATGAAATTGTAAAAGGTCTTATCAGCTCTGTCAGTGTCAGAAGAGGACTAAAAGGGAGTTATTCAAGTGAGAACTGGCTCATGCTCATTTCCAATTCTAGACTGAATAAAGTCTAATAAAAGAATGTAATAAAAAAGATAAGCTTATTTTCCCCCAACTAAATCACCGACTACAATACAATACATGCCTAATTATCAATTTAAAAAGATCCTTACTGGTTTCAGTGGTTTCTCCTCCTTAAGACGTTAGAGTGAGTAATAAAAACTACAACTCAACTATACTTTGCAAACGTTCACTTTTTCTTGGTCTATGCACCCAACTTTCTCTCGAGAGCGGAGAGGTCCTATATTTTTAGTCAGCTGCTTTCTCCTAGTTTAGCTCACACAGCAGCTCCTAGTCCCATTCCTCCTTCATTCTAACTAACTAACCAGGGGGGAAACTCGTTGGAGAAAACTTTCCTTGTTTGTACAGCCAATGTATATATTACTGTGGAGGATTCTGTTTGGATCCCGACTTTTCCAACTTGTGCCAGAGGAGGAACAGAGAAGACTAGCGATGCTTCCAGTCATACAGTCTGGTCTAGTCCTAGTTTCTCGCTTTTTCTTAGCTGGAGTCGAGCGGAGTAATATGGACGAGAACTCCTGAATATGATGACGATGACGGTGGTCGCTGCGTTTCCCTAAGAGCGTTCACGTCCCTGTAGTTCCTCTTCCTCCCAATAATTCACCAGCTTTTTCCATCACACCAACCTTAAAACAAAATCCATACTAGGCCAAGCTCCATATATGAGTTGAGGAACACATTGGATAGGGACTTGAGAATGGCCATATACAGTATAAACTCTTTTATACAATAGCTTTTCGCAGATGTAGGGAAAGTTGCTCGTTTTTGATGGTGAAACAGGAGAAACTTTAGGACTGGAGCATAAGGATACATCCATATATTTATACCTCAAGAGAGAGATGAGCAAGGCAATTCAACATTCCTCTTTATTCCTTTCCCTAAAAAACTACTATGTATGGGGAAAGTGAGCATTCGCTCTCAGATATTTGGATGTCAAATGTGCCCCTCCGCCGTAGAAGAAAGTAGTAAGCCATACCTCATCCTATCTGTCTTGTGGTCACATCACAATACATGCTTATCACGCTTTTTCTCCTGGCAGAAGAAGGGAAGAGGGAAAAATGCTGACAAAAATATATCTTCCATTTCATACTTTATATTCTGTATGTCGTTGGGCATCATGATAAAAAAAAACTATTTGTCCGTAAGTAAAAATCCCTTTTTTTTCCTTCTTCTTATATCCTTTGTCAACTTTTGCCTATCTACTCTTGCTCCAAGGATGGTTTTACATCACGTCCAACAGCCCTATTGCAATCAGCTAACTGCTCCCTTTTGTTCCATCTTCTTGAGGACACCCATAATAATATGGATTTTCTTCTTATGATCAGCTCAAGCCAAACCTTAGCAAATGGGATGGATAAAAAAGGAGAAGAAAAATTACGGGTTTAGTGCAATTTCTTGCCTAGCCTTCTTTTCCAGTTAGGATTACACTATGGAATGGTTTTGTTAGTTGCATATCCCAAGTCATATCTTATCAGACCCATTTCCCATCTGTATAAAAGGTCCCTTGTTATATGCTAAAGTATGTTAATGTTGGACCACTTGTGTGATATCATGTCGGAAAGGCGGCAGCAGCAGCAGGTGACTTTTGAAAAAATGAGCATTTTTGCCATTTCTATTAAATAAATGTGATGTGAGCAAGCACTTTTCTTGAATAGTAATTTCCCATATTGGATGACATGAAATGAGAGAGGACTACTTTTTTTTACGAGAAACGTGTTTACTCTCGTTACTATAATCGTTAAAAGATAAAAAAAGGTACGTATTTCCTTAACTTTCTCTCGACTTCCTTGAAAAGGAAACCTGGAGGATCGTTATATTTTTGAGTAGGTTTGGAGGTAACATGAGACGCTGATGCATTCCTTTCCAAACTAATATGACAGGAGTAGGAGTTTTCTCGGTTTGTATATACTCAGCGGACAGGGATTTTAGTAGAGGTTGAATAGGGAAAAGAAACTTGTGCTAAATTTTGTTTTCATCTTTTCCATCCAATTCATCCTAGTAGCTCGGTTTTATACTTGACTGCCCTATTTCCATATCCCGTTCCAAATTCGCATTATCCTATAATAATATGTTTGCCGGTGGTAAATGTACCGTGGACTTCACTCACATCACGGGCTCCTTTCTGTCGAGAATCGTTCTATGCTGTAGCCTGTTACATCAAAAATATTACATAAATTACATACTTCAATTTACTGAACCTTGCTGGAATGCGAATTTCCGAGAGACATGTAATCCTCTCCTTTTGTTCCCTTTCTTGATGAACTAAAACGGAGGAGAGTTGGATCCAAATCAATTTACCTTTGAGTGCAAATCCCATGGAGTGAATTAACTTTAATAAGCTATAATCAAAATGCGGTTATTTTGCATAAGATATATGAAAAGATCCTAATCATAGGTTTGTTGCTGATGATGTGTTATTCCGAGAAAAAAAAGACTTGTCATATATATGCCAAAGCATTCCTGAGTTTCCTCTATAGCTTTTCGGGAAATACCCGGTGGATTTCATTTCAAGTTGTAATTACGCTTGAGAAACGCCACCACATGAAACAACATGCAAAAAAAATCTTGTCAGGTTACTTTATACATTTCGGTTTACATAAAAGCTGGAGCTTCTCATCAATCCAGCATAGTATTATATTAGTTTCCTCAGCAAGTTATTAGCATGGGATGGAGGAGATCCGCCATAAAAATTCAATAAGGCTCTTATTACCCGTAAGAAAATTCCAGCGTGTCATTATTACTCTTCTCCTTGTACTTTAGCCAAAGCGAGAAGATTAAAGGAATGGACGGGGATTGGGGTGGGGTATGAAATGGAGTAATTTCAGCAAAATATTTTGGAGCAGTGAAAGCGCCATATATTTTGCAATTCTGTTTACTCTTTAGCATCGTGTATGCACGTAGCACATCAATCAAGCTCTTCATCTAGTAACTTAAGGTTGTTTCAATGTCAGAACTTGATTTTCTCCGGATTTTATGGCAGTTGGAAGAACTCCCTTTCACTTTCCATTCCCAAACGCTCACTGCATATTTAATTACTGAGATGGAGCAGCCACGACGCTCTCCAGGAAGGGGAATTTACCAACACGTTTTATGTCTTAGGGTAAGACCATATTACCCTGAATGTTGTAACTTGTACTTGTATTATTATTTAAATATTAGCTAGCCACTTTAGTTTAATATGGAAATGTGGAAAATTGTGATTTGCAATCGGAGATCCTAACTCGCTCCCATTCGTACTGCTGGGCATATGTAGGACTTTCTTCACGAGGAGGAAGTCGAGACGGAGGAAAGCTTGCATGACTTTCTCTGCCTCCATTTTATGCTGATATTTTCATCTCAAGCATAAAACTAGCAATATGGGGGAGAGACATGCCATGGTCAGTGATTCGTTAAAGTCGGATGTATGAAACAGATGGATGTTTGGATGTTATGTAGTTTTTTTTAGGACTTTTCCTGTGGTTTTGTAAAGTCTTTACAACAGGGCTTCATAAAACTTTAACTATTTCAGGGAATGTTGTTGGAAGGATGTGCTTGGTTCCGAGACATCCGGACACAAAGTTTGGAGTCATTGCAATGGCTGGAAGGTAAAAATAGGAAAAGTTTCGTATCTGCCATTATACTAATTAGGTTTATAAAGGCTTAAATTCCCCTTAAAATAATATTATGGTTGCAATTTCCATTGTCTTTGTTTCAAGAACACACTCAGCTCCCTCTTCCCATTACAATTACAAAGGGAAATTTGCGAGTTTTTAGTATTTGCGGAAAATGCGCAACAGGTAACATAAACATCTAAGCAGGAGAGGGAAACAGTTCGATACATATTTTATTTACATTTAGCCTAGCCATTGGAGACATTTTTTTGCACCTCTCTGCCCAACCAAAAGAGCATTTTTTACATGTTGAGACAAACTCTTCAGCAAGGATTGTCCCGAAACCACATAAACGGAAGGGGAAACAGCTCCCTGGGGAGAAATATCTGAGAGAATGGGGGAAAGCTCTATTTTAAATGTTGTCATGTTTCAGGTGAATTCCTACTGGAAATATATATGCATCAAACATAAAACATATAGCCAGCTATACATTGCACTGTAAAATTAATTTATTGCGTTAAAGCCCCCAGCATACTTACACTACTATATCACTGTACATCATATCTACTTACTTTCTCCGGTTAAATGTGCATCTTTAAGAGTTAATTCATATTCTAGTGGAATGCTCCAACTGAACTTCCATTAAAACGAAAGTCACACTCTTCCACATAACCATACACACACGAACGTATATTAATAATAATTCATGATGTGTGTTGTGGATCCTCCACTGACGATTTATCAGTGTCACTTTCTAATGTCTGATAAATGTGGAGGGATTCTACTATTGTGGGAGCAAACATGGGGGGAAAACCAACTCAAGACGTATGTAATATGTTTTTCCTTTTACTCCGTAGTTCAAATACAAGCTTTGCTTGGCTAAGCTGCGTGTAGATAAATGACACCAAAGATAGTGGCCCCCTTTTAGTTTGACAGTCGTTCATTATAGAGACGGCAAACAATAATAATAAAGTATAATAAATGCACTGCGCATCATATTCATTCATGACCATATATGGAGTTTTTTTATGATTCCTCTTACATGACTCGGGCATTGTCCTCTCAATCCCCATTACAGATAAACGAAGGCCTTGCGCTTGCCTTCCATATCAGCATCGTATATGAAAGATATTACATGAAAGATTTGCAACGTGATATGATGATGATGAAGGAGGGCGAATTTTTCCCCGATGTCGGGAGAGATGCATAATGGGAAACCAATTTGATTTCACGCCAGCTGGAGAGAAAGTGAGGAAAAAATGCTTTCCCCCTGTGATATATACTCGGGGCTGAAGCCTATAGGAGCTGGTTGTGGTGGTTGTCTGGAAAAGTCTCGCATCTGATGCGATGACATGGGATCCCCACTCCTCAAGACTGCACACAGACATTTGCATTAAAAAAAAAAGTTGTACACATCCGACAAGATCGACATTCTCGTTGTTTGGAAGTAAAATGGGGCTATATAAGGATGTCGACACATTCCATTACTGGGAATGTCCTTAGTCAGTCCCATAGCAAGAGATAATTTAGTTGGATGCACACAGTTGAATCCAATCAGGGATGGAGGGATCTCCGGATATGTACTTATTTTTCTATTTCTGTTTTCTCTCTCGCCCCATATCTGATGATGATGATGATGATGCAATAATAAAAGTTGGAGAAAGTTCTGTATTGTATGAGATGGACTTGAGTGATGGGAAATAGCTTTTTTGCACTCTCCCTGGACCTCATTTGTATTGTGAAGGGGAAAGGTATGTTTAAATGAAAGGGAGGAAAACTCTCAGGCTTAAAAGTTCCTCTAAGAATGGGTAGTCGAGCTGTCTTTTTTTTTCTTTGCCGTTTGGGGAAATTTATTCTCATTCCATTCTACTTTTCTTTGTTAAGAAAGTTTAGGTCGCTGGTGACTCCCCTCTTTGTAGACAAGACAAGGTTGATGCTTTATAAAAAACGGCTTATAGTCCGGAATGATAATATATTATATGCTTAATGCTTAAGCTTGGCACTTCACTTATGGAATGTGTGCTTTCTCCACACTACATCGCCACCAAGTTTAGCCGCTTTATGGTGTAGGGAAAACGACCAATAGCTGTTTAGTGAAAGCGCCAGCTGCACTCTCAATATAAAGTCAAGATTCCACAAGGACAATTGGAATTGCTCGAAAGTGCTCTTCAAAGGGATAATTTTTTGTTCTCGTAATGCCCCAGCCACCTCCTTTTGTGAGCATCTTGCTTTTCACGGAACTGGAATAACAAGGAGGAGTCTTTCACTCCCAAATTAAATTTTATAGGTAGGGCCTGGAGACAGTTCAACTTTTTGTCTTTATGAGAAATAATAGCTTTTTCTATTAAATTAGACGAGTTTCCACGTAGCAGAGGCTTATCCTATCCTAATGAACAGGAAATAACAAAATAATATATTTTGTAAGAAAATAAGGCCCTTCACAGAGCCTCATTAACTTTCACCATCATCATATTTTCATAAAGATCATAAAGAACCTATTTTTTTTTCTCCATACTTATTCCAGGAAGAAGAAAGTGGATGATATAAAAGCTCCTTGTTTTGGCTCCCCTTGGCTGAGGATTGAATTTCTCCTCGTTTCCATTCTCACATTCTCCAATTCCAACAGAATTCCAGTTAATACTAAATAAAAGGGGCCTTTTTTGCATGGAAAGTTTCTTTCAAGGATTCAGGTGAAAGCCATTCCAGAAAAAAAGGTGTCTGAATCGCCCCAGAGGCCCCTTTTGAAGTTCTCTATAAAAATAATGAAGCATTTAAAAGTTTTCTCCAGACGCCCCAAAGTTTGACTTGTAAAAGGCGCACAATTTGCTCTACCATTTTTTGTCCATGGTGATATGATGAGGAGAAAAAATGCTTTTTGGTTCTAGGTTTGGAATAGTAGCCGGTTGTGTTAGGGACTCAACCAAAGGGAAGTTGATTTGCGTTAGTTACATAAAGTCCAATTAGTTTAGCAAAATTTTTGTCAAAATCATAATTAGTCCACTTTATCTGTCACTTCCCGGGGTTATCTTTATTCAGGGCATTCATTCAAGGCTGATCTATGCATCGAATTAAGTTTTTAAAGTACGGCAAGTGGGTGTTTGGAGCTGCTGCTGCTGCAGCGACAGTTACTGTAGCCTTCACTAATTCCCCAGCATTTGCGTCCACTTGGAGTCCTAACAGGCCGACCAGTGTGCCTGATGCCTATTCAAAATGGGACTATAATTGGGACAAGTAAGAGGGCGGCTTGACATCGTTAAATTGAGTTGATTGTTAAGTAGTGATTAGTGGTGAATGGAAAATGCTAATTGTATTTAATTGATCTTTGGTTGGAGGCGGGAGCCGTACAGCTTAATTAAGCCGTCAAAGAGGAGTAAATCAACTGGAGATAAGCCTGACCAGGCAGAGGGTGACGATGGGATTATGGACAAACTGGAGAAGAAAAAGTCCAAAGCCATTCGCCATCTTATCCTCATTCGTCACGGTCAGTATAATATCAAAGGAGAGCATGACAAGGAACGGTACTTGACGCCGCTTGGGGAAACGCAGGCCGAGCTCGTGGGGAAAAGACTGAGAAACTCGGGCATTGACTTCCATTCCATCACGTGTTCCAATATGACTCGGGCGATTCAGACGGCGGAGATTATGCTAAAGCAAATGTGTCAGGAGGGGCTGTCCATTGGTCCCCACGATCCAGTCCTTCGTGAGGGAGCGCCTTGTTTACCAGAACCTCCGGTCTCCAATTGGCATCCAGAGCTTCATGTAAGTATCTTATAGTTATGTATATATTAATATTTTTTTTTATTTTTAACTAAATTGTTCATTTTGTAAGAATGCCTGCATATGTAGTAGTCATCAATCCACATCAATAATAGTCAGTAATTTGCTGTTGTTGTTGGTCTGGCTGAAGAAGTTTTAATTGTGATTAAAATGAATATCTTATATAGCAGTACTACGAAGATGGGGCCAGAATAGAGGCTGCTTTCAGGAAATACTTTCACCGAGCGGAACCAGACCAGGACAAGGATACTTACGAGATCATCGTCTGTCACGCCAATGTAATCCGCTATTTCACGTGCAGGTGAGCTTGCGAAATTACGACAAGGAGATGTAGCTTTTATCATTTATTGGACTATCATCCACTCCATAACTATTTTTTTATCTTTTTTTTTGTTATGACTCGATCTATTTCACATTCCTCTTTAATTTTATAGAGCTCTTCAATTCCCTGGGGAAGCTTGGCTACGAATTAGTCTCAACAACTGCAGCATTACGTTCATCAGTATTCTGCCATCTGGTCGTGTTGTTCTCCGGGCACTTGGAGACAGCGGGCATTTACCCATAGATAGGATCAGCACTTGAGGTCGATGAAGCGTCAAAAAATGTTATCATTTCATTTGATTTTGGAGTCCAGAATATTCTGCAACTATTCGATTAAGAAGTGTAAGCCTGTGGTCATGCCCGAGTGAGGATGAGCGATTATTGAATAATATATGGAATGTACGATTTATACTCTTATATGAATAAAATTGATATTGTTTAAAATAAGTAAGTTTATTTTATAGTAAATGAAAGCTTCGAAACATTCACTTTCGATGTTACACTTATGATTTAACGTTTAACAGTGGCGCATGGGAAGATGTAGGGACACATTTAAACATATAATAATTATGTAAATTGGAGGATAGTTTATCTTAGCGAACTGCAACTAATAAAGCAAAAATAATAATAAAAATGGGTTCCCATTTTTATATCCTTGACTCAACACCCAAAGTGATGATAACATTGCGTTGTTTTAGTTACTCGTAAGTTATATTATATATGATTAGAACTGCGATAACATTTTCTTAACTGTTTACATATAGCTTGACTTTTCAGTATAGTTTGAATTTAAATTTTGAACACAATTAAGTAGGTTTTTACAATTTAGAAAAGGATCAAAGAATTGTGGAAACCCCTGGAAATTTATAATAATGTTATGTTCATTTAATTCCAACTGAAAAGGATTTCCATATAATTAGCATTTATGTAACCAAGAAACATACTTACAAATACGGTTGTGATATGACATAAACTGTCATGTTGCAAATATAAATAAATGTAGTGGGTAAAGTATTACAACATAACATAAAAATCAGGCATAATTGTGTATGCCATGCAGTGAAAGTTGTTGCTACATAAAAATGACACGTAAAAATGTTATGAAACTGAAAACATTTAAGCTGAAATGTAAGAAATCAAACAAGATTGACAAATTACTTGGATTTTAGTTTAGTGACAATTGTCAGCCTTAGCTGTACATGTTCGTACTAGTATCACTTGTACATGTTTTCAAATCAAAATTGCATCGTTTACTCACTCAGCGTGATTATTGACAAGTAGCTTATGAATTATTTCATACTGTCACCGTCACCCATCCGACCTGGCTTCCCAGTGACACAACACTCTGAAAAAGTGTGGGTCACGATTACCTACGATGGCTTTAAAGTATTTAAGTAGTATATTTTATTGATTGAAAAGATATTCCTCCACTTCTGTATCAACTTCCTCCTCTTCATTCTCCTCGGTCAAGTCCGGTTCGCCAAGCGCTCTCACAAATTCTATTGAATTTAAAACAAAAACATGAACCATCACTTTCCTTTTTATTGTCTGTCCATTACCAAAGAAATTAAAAAAATATGCATGCTCTTACCATTGAAGTCAATCCGTCCATCTCCATCAACATCAACTTCCTTTATCATGTCCTCAATCTCATCTTCACTGAGATCCTCTCCCAGACAGTGTAAAACCGCTCGCAGGTCGGAAGCGCTAATGTAGCCTCGATTATGTTTGTCAAAAATCTTGAAAATAGGAAGAAAAAAACATTGCTCAAGCTACTCCCCATTTGTCATACGTCAGTTTTTATATACTTAAAGAGGGAATTAAAAAGCAAAAACTGAATTCTGCAGACCCAATTTTTTTTTTATTTCCTGGAATTGTGGAATTAAATACCTACCCTAAAAGCATCTCTCAGCTCTTGTTCTTCATCTGTGCTCCCCCCAGTGTTTCCTGAGTAGTTGGAGACAATCTCTACAAATTCCTCAAAGCTGAACAGCCCATCTCCATTAATGTCGACCTATGGATGGAATATTCCGGGGAATCCATTAGCATAAATAAATTCTGATATGTTGGTGACGCTGACTATTAAGACTTGATGAATGCGAACCTCTTTCAGCATCTCCTTCAGCTCTTCCTCACTCGCGAATTGTCCCAGAGATCTCATCACAATGCCCAACTCGTCTTTTGTAATGGAACCGTCTCCATCCTATTTTATACCAACATTTATTTTGATTTTTTGGGCACCCAGAAGTTTATATTCTTATCCTCCCAGGGTTTGGAATAATTTCTCATGTTTATAGTGTCGAATAAATATATATAAACCTTATCAAAGAAACGGAAAGCTTCTCGAAACTCTAGAAGAGGAAGAGATAAATTGTTAGCACTTTTACATCGATAGTGTTTACTTAAACAGTCTTAGCTTAATCGACGCTTCCAAAAACTTCAGCTTTCTCAAGGAAAAAAATGTAATGAAAAAAGTTGCGGAGAAAGCGCTCATCATAATGTCTATACTTAATATGCCTATGTATAACTTAAATTAAAAGTTTTTGGGGAAAACAAAGACCTTGCATTTGCGTATCGGAGAGTTTTGTTTGGATTTTTAACGAGTCCAAAGATTGTCTGATAGACTCAAACTCATTCATTGTCTCCCCGATTTTCGGATTCGGGGCACATCCTTCCGCTGGTGACATCCCTTCCATGCTCATTTGAGAGGAAAATGAGTTACTTCCCTTGTCTTTCTCCAGTGGCTGTTGAACACCTGGTGAGAGCGCGTCCAAAGTCTTTTCAACAACTTTTTCCCTTCCTGTTGTTGTTACGGATGAAGTGGATGATGTCGTTGCTACTGCTCCAATTGATGATGACGCTGATGTGGAAGCCCCCTTCAGAGAGATAAGGAAATAAATGAGAAAAGATATCTTGAGCTACGACAAATTCAAATAGTTTTCTTTCTTTGGAGTAAACTGAAAAATCCGTCTTCTAGGGAATTGAGGCCCATTGAGCCTGGAGACTGTTATTGTTATAGGGTTCCATAACTACCTGAAGATATATTACATTCGTTCCATTCACCAAAAACTTCCCAAATCCCAATATAATCTCCTTTTAAGTACCTAAGTGCAGAACAAGCTTTAGAGAGCGAAGATGAAAGAAGAGAGTGACGGGGTAATATGAGATCTTGCCTTTCCCACGTTCGTCTACCGATTATCAATTCCGACAAATGCATTTTAACCATCCATTATTCTACAATTAAGAACCGCTCATTGGTTATAAAATGACTATAAACTCGTATGAAATAATTGCACTTCCCTCCAATATCCAAAACACGTTAAATTGTTATTTCATGCATCAAAAATTAAAAATTTCGTACTTTCGCCAGTTTAGGGAATAAATGCCTTCAACTAGATACGTACGCGTTTCATGTTCTTCGATTGTTTTTTATTTTTGCAGAATGAACTAGTGGAGTGGAAAACTCTGAGCTAATTTGCTGGTAAGTAGAATGATGGGCTGCAGATTATATATTCATTGGGAACAAGGATACACACTTCCTACATCTTTCTCATTCTTTCCATGTAAACGATACTCCAAGGCAGCAACTGAGAAAGACTAATTATTCCCTTATGAAAAATTGAGTAAGCTTGGACTCACTTTCAACAGTCTGCCTACACAAAAACAGTGAGAAATGTGATGGCTTTCTGAAACGTGCACGTGCGTAAATTCCCAAGCTAAATTTATAATTCCAGAATGAAAGAAAGCTTTCCACCAAACCAACCGGGACTGTCGATTTTGCTACTCTGCAGTCTCCCAACCCACATAGGCAATTGAATTCCTTCTCTACTCCAATCTCCCATCTATGTTTTTATCAATTTCCAAGAATTGCGTGGGTATGACAACAATGATGGAAAAGTCAAAACCGTGAACTTTGTTTGATCACAGAAAAGTTGAGCATGTTGCTGTCAACATTCCTTAAAAGATTGAGAGAAAGTGGTTTGCTGACAGGGTGACTCGAGTGAGTAGTTATGTATGCATATTACACCAAACTGCATTTAACAAATTGTCTCCACGTCAGTTACCTTTAGCTTGACATGCGTCACCAGTATAAAACTTAGCCTACAGCGGGCCTTAATAATAATTTAGCAAATGAAATAATCAAACTCAACTTACCCGATTACGATCGGTTATCCATTTTCTGAGGTTGGAAAAGGGTTGCTTAATTATTTCTTTGTAATCACTCATCACATAATGCAAAGCCGCGTCTCAACCTGGCAGAAGTAACCACAAGAATCCCAGGATCGGCTGGATAAAAATGGATCTGACAAATTGGAAAGAGAATATTGCTTATTCCCGCAAGGAATTCCCAGAGTATTGATCCGAGTCTTTGCCTACGTTCCCTTCCTTCCTATTATCTAGCCCTTTCCATTATAATGATAACTCCGGAGAAAAAAAAAACAAGTTTCTTCTTCCTTTATCTTGAGATATCTATGAATCCCATCTATTGATTAATATAAGGTCAACAAACATATTTACAGGGGGTCTTTAATTTTCGGGGAATTAGCATAACAAAATAACTGCCAAAGGTGGTTCGTTCTTGCGCTGGGGAAACCACAAAAGCAACAACGGTTTATGGTGACATGCTCCGTGCTGTGCTTCAACACTGGCTTCGGCAGACTGACTGCCAGACACTTTCTCCCTGTTTGCAAGCAACAGAGAAAAAAAGACATCCTCCGGTAGTTTGTCGTCCGAGTCCCCTATAGTTTAGTATTATTTTAGTTGTTGGAGCTTGACGAGCCCAATCCGCTTCTCTTGCTTTCACTCCAACAGAGAATGAGGGCAGTGTACTATGTGTGGGGCTTAACGAATAATGCTGAGTTTCATGCATGAGCTTCTCCACTACTTATTGGAAGATGAAGCAAAAAAAACTGAACAAGGAAGCTAGGAATAAGGATAAAGCACAGTCTTGAAAGTAAAGCAATGCAAGAGAAAATCCGTGAAAGCATGTCTGCTGTGGACTCTGGTGAAAGTGACGGGGTCGAGATGAGACAAATCTTGGAAGATTTCAGGAAGAGCCGAAGGCTGAGCGAAAATAGCACAAAAAAAAACTTGAATGAAAAAGTGGAGCAGAGTTCTATGCACTTACTTTTTAGCTCTAAATTAAACAACCCAGGTATGCATAATATAATCTACTTAAATGCTTATGTACTTTTACATTCTACTTAAATGACTTAGTGTAAGTATTAATTAAGTACATTATATAATATAACAAAAACAAATGCAAGATCATTGCAATATGATCTAAATATTATATGAAATGGTGGCTGCTTCCGGTAAATGAGAATTACTTATGAGCAAGGGCTTCCTTAATATTACAAAGTTTACTCTGAAAAGCTGAGAAAATCTTAGCTTTGATGTAACTTTCTTCACTAGCAAAGCTCTGTAAGGCCTGAATTTTGTTCAGAAAGCACGAAATTGGATGTTCTGTGAATATTCATGTATCAGACCGTTACTTATTGTGAGCTATAGAATCCAGTGTCTATTAGGGTATGGGTATAACAACATAAAAAATCATATTACCACAAGCCAGCGTAGCACTTGTCCGGAGTAAGACCACGACAAACAGGATTGTCTCCCACAGGTGTGATTTTATTTAACAAGCACTGTTGCTGCCGATGCTACCACTACTGGTGCTAATATTACCTCAACTGAAGCGAGACGGGAAGACACTGGCTGACTACCTATCCGGGAGTTTTAGGGAAAGTTTGGAGGTTTGGCATTTTTACTCTCTCCATCTCTCCCTTTCTCCCTTTGCTTGGCTTTCACAAATCGATATGGAATAACGTAATACCAGCACATTCATTGCTTGCTCTTTTTCTTAGTACTTAAAAGGTTCCAGCAAACATGACTAGATCCTTAGATGGCATTCCTATCATGTAATATGAAAGTACTTATAAGTGATACTGCCACTTTTCTTCCACGCAATCTTATTGCAACATGTTTCCCCCCATTTATTAAGCTCCCTCCAACGTCATATTACTTTTGACCAACTTTATGTATCTGACTTCCCCCTTTCTCCCAACGTGAGAATCTGTTTTCACTTTGATGAGCTGCTCCTTTCGTAATGGGATGCTGATGGTGGTGCTGATGCCCTTCTTTTCTCCCCTAACATAAATGAAAGGAAAAACAATGGGAGAGAAAAGTGAAAGAGAGCTTCATTTCTTTCGACAAGGGGAACGAGAAGGAGGAAGCTAAGGAAAAAAAGTGAAAGGAATGGTTTGCGAGTCTTGTTCTCTGATGTTGTTTTTTTTACAAGAAAAACACAAAAAGTCATTTCCATATCATTTGTAAGGATGAGCCTCTCTCATGTGAAATGGAATGCTGGTGAGTTTTTCAACCCAAAAAGGAAGGAAGTAAAAGGGATAGAAAGATTTGGCTACGTAATAATTGAAGAGAAAAGGGTACATAGCTTGATTCACAATTGCAGCCCGAAGGAATATAAATGTGACCTATAAACGGTGAAAAATAATTATTTTTCAATGCAAACTGGCCTTCATTCCACTCCATATTACGTTCTCTTTGTGATGTCGTAGATGACATGATATACCTATAATTACAATATGTACATCTATATACGTGACTGCAAAAGGCAGCAAAGTTGCATTATGATTAGGCAAGTTTCATATTCAATTCATGAGGGAGTCATCAAATAATATGTTGTTCTCTCGTAAATAAAAGCAACATGGCAAAAAGCCCTATTTTGACAAGCCAATGGAAAGTAAATGCCTTTCTCCCACTTTATTCTCGACCAGTCAGGCAAAATTTATTAGTTGGAGAGCAGAAGAGCTGGGAAAGGTGGATAGAGCTCGGTAAACTTTTTTTTCGGGAAGGAAGGACCACATCTATAGTTCCAGCGGGGAAGGCATGCGGAATCATATGAGGGCATATGTTTTCCCCATGTTTAGCAACAACATAATAAATATGTACAGGGGGTAAATCAAAGAAGTGAATGGCTCCAGTACCTCTCTGGAATGAAGCAGATAGTTTTTTTTTCCAGTTGTTATTGGGGGAGCACGCGTATATAGCTGACTTTCCCTTTCACTATTTATCTTCTGATATTGCCAAGTTGCCTATTTTGCCCCCCCAAAAAAGTGGTGTAAATATGATGGTGGTCGTTGCTGTTTTGGCTTTCACCTCCAAGCCAGTTTTCATTTGGATGGTGATGGGAAGAGCAAAGTGCTGGTATCCTTTTATATGGGTATTATTTTGATAAACTGGCTTTATGAGCAATGGACCTTTTTACAACACATGACGCTGATTTCCTTCCTTGGCTTGTCATGGTGTCAACGAAAATATTAGGAGACGCCATAAAAAACTGAAGCTTTTTTTATTTGGCGTAGAAGTGACTGGAACATTGAAAGTCGTTTTGGAGTAATAATGGACATGGCATAAAAACGTGGAATTAGTATTTTTTTTATCGCTTTCTTTCATGGAGGGAAATGATGAACTGTTTATGACTTTGAGTTGTTGCAGCTGGCCAGAAATATGAACTGATATGACAGTTTGTTAGGCCATTATTCCAGTTTCATTTATGTTTTTCTGTGGCAACTGTGGTAATAAATGGCTTTGGGAAGTAAATTAAACGACTTTTTAGATGTCATTAAGGTTCTAGGTTATAGCTGGAAGGGATTATGAAGAAACTAGCAGAGATACTTATGGGGCAATGCGAGAATTCTTATTTTTCTTAGCATATTTATGAACTTTTCCAGATCATCGTATGATGAGTAAATACGTTGGTGGTCTTGTTACAATTTGTTGGAGGCAAAGTCAAGTCCAGAGCTTATATGAGAAGATAAAAAATTGCAAGGAACAATATGAAAACTCGAAAAAAGATAAGTATTAGTAACAAGAGAATAAGAGATGAACAACTATGCTTGATGTACTGTGTCTGTCTTTGAATTTTCTCCCAGCCTACTATATTATGTCATTAATACTAATACTTATCCATAATATTAACGATACTGATTTATTCTAACTTTCACTGTACCATAGACCTTCCATAATTCCCAACCGGTACAGCTCAGGTTTCAGAATACTATCCGGTTTCAGATATCATGTGTCATCCTCATCCAGAGGCCCCTTAGCATCCCGGCTACCAACAAATATGACTCTTTGCAATACTAACGTTTTCTCGTAACAATATGTAAATTAATTGGCCAAACTGTCCTCATATCTGTTCTTTTTAGGAAAATTGAATGCCATAGTTTTTTTTTGTAAATCATAGCAAATTACTTTTCCGGTGGAGATAAAATGGTCCCGGTCATTTGTTAACACACCGTTGCCCATACTACCTCCACAGTCCACACAGTCCATAATATGTGACATATAAATAACTAAATAGCAGTTGTGTTGCATAGTTTAATTTTTCTTTTTCATTTTATTTACCATTTTTGTTTGTAAACTACGGAGGTAAAGAATATATAAGTAGGCATAATATATAGTAAAATTTATCATATTACGTAGCGCAATTTAACAAAGCATATCCTTTTACCTTCATTAAATTTCGTACAAGCCAACCTAAACACACACTCACTCAATCATATTCACAGTAGATTAAATATGTACGTATGTAATCCGTATCTGAATAATTTTTTCTCCATTTTATTTAGTTAAATCCCTTAATAGTACTACAGAGAAGTTTTTGTTTTTTTTAATAATAGTAGTAAATATTCCATGTGTATTTTTTTCTCTTCGAAATTTTGTCGTGGCTGCTCCATTTTTTTTTCTGTTTTAGTCTGTAACTATATATATTTTGCATCATATATCAGCAATTAAAATATATATGTTCATAATTAATCACCGTCCATTTTTTCGGTTTGCATTGTTTGTTTTTTTAGAAAATCGAGTTTTTTTTGTTTCTTGTAAGAAAATTGTGAGTCTTGCGCACATTTGTTCTCTTGTACATGAAATACATAAATCCAAGAATATTGAAAGGAAACTTTCCACATCTTCAATTATCGCCATCCTCATCAATTCCACCGTTCATCTTTACAGAACACTCATGTTTTGTATATAAGTTAGTTTAAAATTGAATACAGATATATTTTTTTCCCTCTTCGTTTTTCAACAACTCGTTCAGTAGGTAATAATAAATGGATATATAATTTAGCTTTTTTTTAACTGGATACATCCCTCACGTCTAATGTAATATGATCTTAGCGAGACAACGTCTCCTAATACTCCATAAATATATAATTATCAAGGAAGAATTCATTCATTTTTTTTCTGTTAACTGAGCTTTAACGAATGTCGTTATTTACTTTATAATTGGTTTTGCGAAATACATAATCCAACAAATATAAATGGTATGAAACAGCATGCAATTAGTTAATTATGATGATCTTTAACTTGAGATATGAGGATGAAGTTTTGTTGTTGTTGTTGTTTTTTTAAGCACGAAACTAATACTTACAGTCATATATTACAGACATACATATATCATATCATAAGTATACTAGAACATAGTACAGGTCGACGACGCCAAACAAATCGGTCACTCGAGAGAGAGAAAATGATCAGAATGACAACAACCAAACGAAAAAATATGGTCAACGAAAGTATTGCTTTTTATATTGATAAATCTTAAAGAACCTCTGACGCTAACTATAGTAAACAGTACATAATTATATGTAATTGTATATGAATTTAATTACATACATATAAAAGTTGCCTTGCCAAACACCGGGAGCTAGATATTTAAACTAGAAATTAAAGAGTAAGGAGGAGGATTGGGGGGAGGGAGAGGGTAGTTTTGGTCTGTCAGTTCATTGGACAACGCATTGGAGGAGGGGATAATGGGCATTTAACTGGGAGAACACAACGTGTACACAAAGTTTTAACTGAGAGAATAACATAGTGAGAGAAGAGAAACAAAAATAGATTAAGACTGTTAAACAAATATGTTGCATAGATAAGGTGAAAACTGTAAGTTCCTGCATTTTTCTTTTTTGATACTCCATACACTTCATATCCATATCTCGCTAGTCTAGTTATAATTATGACAGTAATAATTAATTATATTTTACTTGCCAAAAAAAAACAGTTTTACAGTATTTTTTTGTCTGTAGTAATTTTTTTTTACAAAAGGGGTTGTAAGAAGTGTTTCTACCGTTACTTTTCATTAAATATTAAACAGGTTTTGCCTGGACACTGTTAGGCTTTGTCATTGCCGACAGCAATTTCTTTAGGTTTTTGCTTCAGATTTTCTTCACGCGGACGAGCTCCTCCGAATATCTCTAAGGCTTGTCTGCTTGCAGCCATCGCGTTAACAGGTTCATTAACAGTTCTAGGTAAGAGTTTTAACTTTGGCCGGGCTGCCAGCTCCTCTGTAAACAAATGAATATTGAAATGTTAAGATTTGTTTTCTAAAAAATAAAGGTGCTGGAGGCGAATGAGGATAGCTTTGAATTTGACTGTACCTGGAGTAGGTTCTTTGAATTCTTCTGACGTTTTTGACCTTTCTGAATCACGACGTGGTCTAGTATATCCTTGACCGCGATCACCTCCTCCACCCCCGCCTCCTCCTCTGGAGTCGTTATAAGGTCTTTGTACCCTATCCGAGTTATAACCGCCATAAGAATTACCACCCCCACCATTGCCGCCACCTCCCCTTCCACCATCTCGACCACCATCCCGACCACCACTAGGTCCTCTCCCCCCAGACATATAACCTTGACCGCCACGATCCCCTCGGCCACCTCCACCACCACCACCCCTGTTGTAATTATTATAATTGTAGTGATCTTCGTGCATTGGGGGAGAGTTGTGATAGCCACCATTGCCACCTCTGTTGTAGCCTTGTTGGTGGTTATATGACTGTTGTCCTGGACCACCTCGATTCATGGGACCACCCCTTCCACCGCCGCCCCCGCGGTTTCCTCCTCGGTCATTTTTTCTTCCTTCGGCAACGTCAACCTGTAATTCAAAGGTAGGTCCATATGTTTAGATATTATACCTTGCCGGTTTCAATTATGAAACCATTATTATGGTAAGCCGGTTAATTAAGTAGCTTTTCATCAAGACAAAAACTTACCTTAATGGGCACTCCGTCTATAACGGAGCCATCGTATTGCAGGGCCTTCTTCAACGTTTCCATGTCATCAAATTCAACATAGCAAAAGCCTTTAAATCTCTCTGTTTCTTTATCATAAACAAGTCGAATGGAGCGAGTCTGAAAGGAAGATATTCACAAACAACAATTATAGTCTCTCTCTACCTTCATTACTTCAATAAATCAACGTTATCTTTCAGTAAAAGTTTCAAACTCACCTTCAATTCACCAAACAGCTTGTCAATATCACCTTGGACTACACCGCGTGGAAGGTTGCCGACGTAGGCAACAAAAGGGGCTTGTCGATCCATTTGGTAGTTACGTTGCTGAAACCGGTATTCTCTGTAATAATTTTTCAAAAAAGTATCCCGATTCGGGAGTTCATAAAACAATTCAAAATTAGCTTCAATTAAGTATTCTACACTGCTTCACAAGAAATCATCAAAATACTAAAAAAAATCAATGGATATTACACATCAAACTGTATCCCCTCTTTAACAAGAGGTCCCAACTCAACATTGACAGAAATTTTCTTTAAATGCCCAGTAAGGAATACACATATGTATAAGGAAAGTTTATATTACTTTGATATATATGTAAGGTGACACCAAATTCCAATCTATAGGATACTAAGAAAAAGCAAACATTAAGAAAAAAAAACAATAAAATGTTGGGAAATATAACTGTGTTAGATATATAGCACTATGACTAATTAATAATGACTAACTTAAAACAAGCATGGTAAACTCATGGCAGCTACCATCATCGGCATCACCATCACCATCATTATTATCGTCCCATCATGATGATGATGATCATGCCATGCCACATTGAAGCAAAGCAAGCATAGATATTTGATGATATGACATGCATGTAGGCATTCGAATAGTTGCGTTTTCCTTTGAGATATGACTTTCTTCATGTTTTGGGCAAGACGCGTTGCGTCAAAAAGGTCAGAATTCTGTAAAGAATATATAATTCCCGGACTAGATCTCTTTGGATTTGCCATGCCAACAGTCAAGTAATTTTGCAAGCTTGTCAAGATCAAAAGAGCAAAACCCGGTATTCATTTCTATACGCTTGTTCGAACTGTGCAATGCAAAGTTGATGATATGCGAATCTGACTGGATGAATTTAGGCTGAGAATCCCAATCTGGGAAAGTCATATCCATATCCATGTCATACCTCAAAGATGAAAGATGAAAAGTAAAAGCAGCGTAACAAAGATGAAAGAAAGCTAGAGAGAAAGCGTTAGTTTGTACAAGACAACGGTGATGAAACACTCTGCACAAGTTGTACTCACCTTCCGGCCATTTCTTTTTAAACAATAGAATACGGAAAGGAAAGAATGAACCCGGAATGCAATTTTTTTTGTGTTAACCACCCGAGCCAAGAACTCAAGCGCTGACCTTAAAATTTTCTCCCACTACTCAAGCTGGACAACAGAGTGACAATGAATTTGATGAACCTTCACAAGTCCAGCAGCTTCCCCTTCGTCTTCAGACACCCCCCGCAGTCCCCACAAAAAACTAAAAGTGTCCTTCTTACACTATAACGTGGTCACACACCAGCACCAGCCAAATGGCCGAGTTGAGAGGATAAACAGAGACGCTTTTTTTCAAATCAGATGCTTACGAACAATGACGGACAGTTGTGAGGAAGGGCCTTAGGCTAGCAAACTATAACTTTCCAAATCTTTCCCAAAAACTGTCAACCCAACTTGTTAATAACACTTTTTGTATTTGGCTGATGTTCAGAGTTGTGAAAGGGATATCATTCGGATACTACTGATGATGAGTTTAGACGGTCACTATAGTCATATATATTATATTTTTTTGCATTCATATAACCCCCTTTGCTTTCTCTGAAGAATTGTCCACCCTTTTGCTGAGCTTTGCGAGTTCACCTTATCCAGACAGTGACCGAGGGAGCCAACAATCCAGCATAATCGGCCATTTAGGGCTAATCAAAGTATTTATAATTATCTCGTGGATTAGTAGAGACTCCACTGATTTTTTCCTCAGCACTATCCAAGCACTTCTCCTCGAGTCTGAACAGCAAGTTTAGTAGTTCATAGGAAGCAGTGAAATGCCGCACTCAGACTTGTTCCTTTGATAGTGAGCCGATGGACCGAATGCCGACAATTTCCTCCGACTTTACACTACTATCCGTTAAGTCACAGACGGAGAGCTCGAAAACGGTACACCACCAGCACCAGCTATGAAACTTTATACGGGGAATGTACGCCGAGAAAACCGTTATTGTTTATTATTATACTTTAGCCCGTTACTTTATACCTTGGCTAGTTGAGGTAGCTCTGTAGTCCTCCCTTTCTGCTCATGGGTCGACCAGGAACCGCTTTCCATGGAGGAGTATGGACGGGCTTGGAGTAGAAGCTTTGGATTAAAAGTAGAATATATCTAGAGATATATTTTATTTTAAAGTTCCCCTTTGGAAATGGAAGATGAGTAGTTCTGCTCCCACCGTTGTATCAACCGTTTCCCAACTGTTATTGCGCCTTCCTCCTGTCGGCCTTTTTTTTGATTCGCTTCCAGCGTATTGTCAGCTCAACTGTATCCTCCTATCTCATACTATCGCATTGTCCAGGCCCACTCTTTACCTTATGGACTAAAGTTCAAGTTGAGTTGAATGAGTATTTAGTTTTTCTCGGGGATAACTAGCCCTAATTTCATATTTTAAAAAAAAATACTTTTTCTTCCCAACTATAGTTCCTTCAGCCTTGTTAGTCACAGTCGACAATCGTAGCTGGTTTGCTGGTGCGCTGAAAGAAAGCGATATTCTGCTCATAGCCTTTTTCTCTGTACATGACGGATTGCATTCATCCCAAAAAATCCAGATACATACATATACATTCTATATTCGGATGAGTATTCATGAAATGTTGGTGTTGGTATGGAGCTTCGGGAAAAAAAATGCTTTTTCCACAGTCTTTCTCACAGCATGGGGAAAATACATCCAACTCCAAGTGGAATCCTCTCATCTGAGCTTATGGAAAAGTCTGAGAAGGCTTGAGAGTGTGGAGCCAGACTGAAAAATTTGTTCATCCTCGTAGTTCTTCCCCTCGTTGAGAGAAATTGAAAGGGGAAAAAAATACTTCCCCAGTCAGTAGTCTGTCCCTTGTTGAGAGTTTTACCTCGGAAAAAATCATTTTCCTTATGAATAAGCTAGTCTGGTTGGGTCTGCGTTGGATGTTGATGTTGGAGGAGTTGAGAGTATATTTGGATGATGATGATGATGATTATTCAGCATCATCATAATTATACATCTAACCTATTATATAATATGCATACATACGGCGTGGAGTTATAAAAAACAACAAGGTTCTCGAGCATGCTTCTTTTCTTTCATTATCCAGAGCCATGGACGGCCATGCTTTTTTCCCAATTGCAAAATATATTGGGGTGTAATGTGAAGAGTGTGGAGAAAAAAAAACTCATTCATACTGACTATATATTTATACATGGTTCGTGGACGCTTGATAAGTAGCTTTTAGTGTTGGGTTACGTTACCAGCTAGTTCCTCGTATTCCATTCCATGATGATTGGCTTGTTGTCTCCTCTCCTCTTGCTCCGCCTCCGCACTCCTGTGTAAAAGCTCAGCTCAACTCCTTGCTCCACAGTCAAAAGGGCTGAATGCGAGTTTTGAAGTAGAATGCAGACCAGGTTTAGAAAAGCCGAGTGTATGGGAGAAGGGGCATGAATGAATCGTATTCATATGTCATGGAGTGGAAGTGGCAAGTTGTAAAACTAAAGTTTGTGGAAGGGGAAATGCCTCAGAGCTCGTGTGCTCCACAATATATTGGCAATGGCGTGGCAGTCACTATTTTATGGCTCGGTATTATTTCGACTTTATTGAGCAGGATCCCACTGTTCTCTACAATGCATGGCATTTTCCTATCCCTACTTGTGCTGATGTTGCTCGTCATTTAATTGTTGAAAAGTGGGAAGCATCATCAGGATAGATATACGTAGATCGTTGAGTAAAAAGGTTGTTAGGAGACTAGCATGTTACTACGATACATGGCAGAATTCCATTGTAGGAATGCAATAATGCGGGATGGAAAATTATTTCTAGGTATCTTGCCAGTAGGTTTACTACACGAAGAACAGGGACTGGTTTTTTTATGGGAAAAAATGACATGACGTTTGGAAAATGCTTCTCTTCATTTGTGAGATTACCTTCTGGAGAAGAGGAATGGATTGCTTTTAAAAAAATGTATAATTCCAGCTTCCAGCCGGATAAACTTTGCAGCCTTCTGATTGCTGGAGAAATGCTGAAGATATTGGGCGGGTTAATTTCGTTGTAGGGATTTTAATAAGACTGAAAGCATCTTGGAGAGGCTGAGGTGGGTTCAATGAAGAATAGCTGGATGGAATTGACGCAGGATTCCAAGAAGTTTGTCATTTCTCGTCCAGTCTGGGGCAATATGATAATCCCTTGCTTGGAGCCAGTTGCAGAAAAGTAAAAGTAGGTAGAAATGCATCAAATGAAATGTAGACTTTCGCTAAATTGAACGGATGACAGACTCTCTGTTCCGATTTCTTATGATTGGTATGATTATAGAGAGTGCAAAATTGCTGATTGCATAATTCCAAGCTGATGATAATTGACTAACGTACTTTACTAAAAAAAAATGATGATGCTAATTGCAACATGGGAGCATACTATGTGTTTACTCATCTTCAGGAAAAAAGAGAGAGATTTATAGCATAATATTTATATCATCATATCGTATCATTGCCAAAAATACCGGTATACTCTCAACTGTCATTTTCCAACATATTGCCAAGTTGTTGCGCGAATCTTCTCTCTCCCGATCCCGAGCAGAGTCAGATCGATGTATGAGAATTCGGGGATTCGCAATGCAATAATCCTTGGCAGTATCTCGGAGAATAATTTCTATGCGCAGGTTGTTTATTTGGAAAAAAATGTCAAATTAATGTTGAGCTGGCATTTGACATTTTTCCTAGAAATTGTGAGGTCACAGGGTACCCACCTGTATCTTAATTAATTAATTAATTAATGTATAGCTTTAATTTATTTAGCGAGATTGAGGTTACTGATTATCAAAAATTGCCTTTCAAAAAGAGCAATCCATTTGAGATAACGTTCTTATGCGAAGTAATAATAAGTTTCACTTAGCCCCTAACATTTGCACATTTTTGTTCAACTAAATAAATGCGAGCCATTTCATAACCTCTCTTTACTTTAAGTAAACGTGGACGTGGCGTCAGCTCGCCATGCGTGGCAGGCAGGTGGAGCCGAAAAATTTAACTTACCGGTCTACTTTTATTATCAAGCTATTATCGTTAAGACAAAAAAGTACTATTTAAGTCTCATCTTGATATGTATGATGATATGATATGATATATGATCCCCCTTCTGAACTTTCATACAAACCACCATACACATTTCTTCGGCATGGTTATCCACATTATCTTATCTTCTAACTGTCACTGTCACCCTTCCTTACCTGGCACATGATATGATAAAAAAGAATTTGAAGATGGGACAAAATTTGTGGCCCGTCATACATCATCATGTCAATCCAATTATACATAAATAGACTGTTATGTCGATGCCGGAGATGTGATATTTGGGTAGTAATCACCAAAATTTGGTGACCAAATAGTCACAAATATTATTATAACCTACCATATCCATATCATTTCTATGACTTTGACATATAGCGTCATGTGAATCTGGAGGAACAAAGGTGCTCCACCATCATCCCTCTTCGAAAATCTGGGCTGAAATGAAAGTGAAGTGATGATGGTGGTGGTGGGCATATGTTCGGAGGCTTGGTGATGGTGGCTAAAACAGGTGAGGTTTCTGATGACTAAGCCAGGGATCAACATAAGCGATATGACCACTTACTTGCAATACCTAAAAGACAACCTACCCATTTTCATCATCACATTACACAGCCCTCTAATCATTAATAAAAAAAAATGTTCGCAGCTGCAACTTCAATTAAGGAAAATTAGTAGAGGTGAGCCAACTAGTTGACTGCAGTATGTACAGGCTAATTTCCCTCATAGGAACATTCCACGGGGATGAATCGTCTTTCGTTAGACTTGAGTTGGTGAAAGTTTTACGTGAGTTGGGGATAGGAACTGTCATTTGAGAAGCAAATATATAAAATATGATTAGTTAGTGAGATGATTAGTTAGTGAGTGTACATTGAGTAGTGATCTATAATACGAGAGTTGTTACGGCGTCCTCCAGGTCAGGTCTCTCTGCCCTTGAAGGAGAACAGCTGACAAGGGGCCTGTCTGAGTTGAAGGTGAGCGTTTTTAATGTGTTGGAGCATAATCACGTCATTATTTTTACAATTACCTTTAATTTGGGTTAGGACAAGTTGAGAAAAATATAGTTGGATTAGTTGATAGCACTAGAAATTCAAGTCAATTTGGCTTGCATAGCAATTTTGTGTGATGTTGTTGTTAAATTTATAAAGATTATTAAGGATTAAAGTTAATTTATAATTTGGGAACAGAAGATGTGACTGATTTGTTTTTCTTTTTTGTTTCTTTTTTATAGTAATAAAAGATGTAAAATAAGCATTTGGGAAGGCGCGTTCAATATCAAATTGAAATTAAAAGTCGGCATTTTTAAAAATGGCAGGTGTGGGCGAGATTGGGTTTGAGGGGTGCAGGAACAGTCAGGGTGCTCCACTATCAGAAATGTGGATGGAGGATGATGGCTACACGGAGATTGCCCAGTTGCCTCCCGAAGTTCTAAAAGCAATTGAGCAGGTTCTGCCGAGTGATGATCCCCTGGATCAAGCCGAGTTTGACGTGGTTAGCCATATCAACACCTTGTTCCCAACTGAGCAGTCACTGGCGTCCCTGACTGACGTGATTCAGTCCGTGGAGCAAGACATTTTTAAGGCGGACCAAGAAATACGCGAGTTTGTCAGACATCAGACGGGGAAAGGGGGTCAAGATGGGATCACGGCTTTGACCAGAGCGCAGGCGTCAATTGAGGCCCTCGTCACCAAAGTATTAGACATGAAAGGGAGGGCGGAGCAGAGTGAAGCCGCCGTTCGAGACATGACCAGGGACATTCGCCAGTTGGACACGGCCAAACGGAATCTCACTTCGGCAATAACGACGCTTAACCACCTAAACATGCTTGTTTCTGGGGTGGATACGCTTCAAACTTTAGTAAAGACAAGGCAATATGGGGACGTGGCGAATCTGTTGCAAGGAGTAGCCAACGTTGTCGAACACTTTGATAATTACCACAACATTCCACAAATCGCGCAACTTGCTCAAAAAGTGAAAGACATTAAAAAAGAACTGGGTGATCAAATAAGTTTGGAGTTCAGGGAGTCCTTTTCATCCACTACTGGGAGTCTTCACGTGAAGCAGATGAGTGAGGCGTGCCTAGTTCTGGATGTCTTGGAGCCCCACGTCAAACACGATCTTCTCCAGTGGTTCATAGCAATTCAGCTGAAAGAGTATGGCGTCCTCTTTGACGAGAATGAAGATCTGGCATGGCTCGACAAGATTGATAAGAGGTATGCATGGCTGAAAAAACACCTCATCCAGTTTGAAGAAAGATACGGGTCAATATTCCCAGTCCATTGGGATGTCTCTCAGAGAATAACAATGCAGTTTTGCCATCAAACACGCCAAGACTTATCCAAAGTCATGATAAAGCGGAGACACGAAATCGATGTGAAGCTTCTGCTAAGCGCCATACAAAAGACTTGTTCCTTCGAAAATCTCCTCTTCCTCCGTTTCGGTGGCCAAGCTATAGAGGACCCTGGCGATGCAACGAATCCCTTCCTATCATCCCCCATTGATGAGGACGAGAAAAATCCATTTCTTCAGAGTAGCAGCAACGCCAACGGCATCTCAGGTGGGGCAAGTGGAAAGGATATTGCTTCCCCTCCACAACCTCGCAAAATAATACCAAATAAGTTTCACAGGATTATCACCCAATGCTTTGACCCCTTTTTATACATCTACGTTGAAAGTCAGGACAAGAATTTGGTCGAGTTGATAGATAAGTTTGTGACAGACTTGAAGATAAATGGGTTTCCAATGCCCCAGTCACCGGACGCTAATGGTGTCGTCTTAGCAAACTGCGCAGATCTATTCGTTTTTTACAAAAAGTGTTTGGTGCAATGCACACAGTTAAGTTGTGGGGAGCCACTGCTCAATTTGGGGTTCGTTTTTATCAAGCGTCTTCGGGACTACTGCAATAAAATCCTTCAGTCCAACCTTCCCAAGATTGCAAATCAGACAACTCATCTAACATCCGTTTCCAGTATTACAAGAGAGTTGAGAGACTTGAGCACAACTGGAATCATTCAAAACTTTCAGTCATTGCTGAAAGAAGGTGAAACTACTCGTTTCACCTCCCAAGAATTATATCGCATATCTTGCATTCTGACAACTGGGGAGTACTGTGTCGAGACCACGCAGCAGCTGGAGGAGAAGCTGAAGGAGAAGCTGGGACCCCTTGCGAATAAGTTATCCATGGAGCATGAGCGATCCATTTTTGTCGAAGTGATTGAAACCTGCGTCTCACTGTTGGTGCAGGATTTAGATTCGGCCTGTGAACCTCTGTTTACTGCTATTACAAAGGTAAAGGTGGTGATGGTAAATGTATTTTGTTATATTATCTCTAATTGGTGTATTTAATTATTGAGAGATTAATTTTGGATTTTATTTTTATTTTCAGACTGGGTGGCAAGCAATCGATAAAGTTGGTGACCAAAGTTCATACGTATCTGCGATGATTTCTCAGTGGAAAGCTATCGTACCTATCCTTAGAGACTATTTAGCTACCTCGAGAAAATATTTTGTTATTTTTTGTCAGCAATTTGCAAAGTAAGTCCATAATTGAGAGGGAGTTGTAATTAGCTAATGAGGATGCTGGTTTCAATATATGTAATTAATTTCATATTTTACTTTTTATTTGTCTAGGTTGTTTATGGAGAAATATATCTCAGCGTTACAAAAGTGCAAAGGGATCAGCAAACACGGTGCTCAACAATTGCTCCTGGATACGCAAAGCTTGAAAACAGCCTTACTTGACCTGCCATCAATAGGCCTAACAGTTAAAAGAAAACCTCCTGACAAGTAAGTATAAAGTACTACTTCATAAAGAGTTTGGAAATTATTGTCCACTCTTTGTGTTTAAATCCTGACTGACTGACTGTGTCTGAAATGTTTTCAGGTATAGTAAACTCATCGTGAGAGAAATGGGTCGGACAGAGATGATACTAAAGCTTACCATGGCACCTGTGGAACAGCCTTCATCCTTTGTCGACCAGGTGACGAAACTAGTTCCAGACTGCGGCCTAAATGAATTTTCCAAGATATTGGATATGAAAGGATGCAAGCGGACGGAGCAAGTTCCGTTAGTTGAATTATATAAAACTAAAACAGCCGGAATGTCCCACAATCATTTCAGCCAATATCCGGATCAAGAGTCGTCCGACACTAATGTAGAATCCAGCCGAATTAAGAGGTTAGAGAAATTGATTAGAAACCGACGTTAGTAGATCAGACTACATTTCTTAGTAATTATTTATTGTATTCTTATCGGAATATAGAGATATTTTCATTTATGTGCTTCCTGCATATGAAGCCATGTTTGTGTTAACTAAGTAACCGTAAATACATTCTATTGTGGTGCTCTTGGTGAAATGATGTTTAAAAACTACGATTATAATAAAAATGCAGGGAAATGCAAGAACCTACACTAATTTCTGGAGTTGGAAAGAGGGATATCGGATCTTATTTGACACGCATATGAAAACTTGCAATTTATTTGGTTTCCGAGGTTGTATTTATTACAGTAACATGGCGAATCACAGACTTTTGTGCTGCGCTTTTTTTATACAATTACATTTGAGAATGATTGCTAAATATCTAAACATATTAAACAAATATCAGATTACATTATTACATATCGCAAAATAGATTGAGGCCTTGGATACATTACACGGTACAAAGAATATATCAGTTAGAAAGTTGTTAGTAATTAAGAATAGATTCTTCAGTCGATTGTATATTTGCGTACGGATAATATAATCGTGATTTACGTAATAATGCAAAGTTGCATACACTTAACGAATACATTGTAGTCTGCTGATTGTGCCAAATTTGTATTTTAACTGCTCCATTATACTTTATCAGGAAATACAAAATGTAAATTTTGCAGTAGTTATGCAGTTATGAGTGAGCATCGGAACACGTTTACTATTATTACTGATCAACTAAATTGGAGTCATCCCATCGCCTGATCCCATTGTTACGCTCGTGACCTCGTTGACTATCATTGCAGCTACTTGCCAAGCCAACTCTTCCTTCGCCTGCAATTTATAAATAGGGTACTTGTTAGTTAATGATTTTGCTTGGGAAAGGTTAAGTTACAAATCGGCCACACACCTTTTCTTTTTCATCGTAATTTACAAGCTTTTTTACCGTCTTCGTTATACTTGATTCTGTTGAGAATGTTAACAAAATCAGCAAATAAGTCATTTGATTTGTTTCAATTGGTAATAGTCAAAATTATATACAGTTCCAAGTATGTTTCTCCAGATATATCTCACCTTTTCCTTGCTTAACAAACTCCAGGTCTGTGTCTGCTTCGAATTTCCCCAAAGCTGTGACTCTTCCCAAGCTCAATTTACTGTAAACCAATTATATAACAAGATCAGTACAACATTCACAAGTTTCATTTCTAATCCAAACAATTATAACTAATATCATTTTGTGTAGTACTTTTTCCGCTGTGGTGGTGGGCTAGACAGTGAGGCACCATTGCTTCGATGAGATGTTGAAGTCGTCGAGGCTGTGCTACTAATGCTACCAGAATCTATTGAAATTAAATTTAAAAAATATAGTTGCAAAGAAGAAATCTTACATGAGCATGTAAATCCGCATGTGGTAGCAAAGCTAAAGGCCTACCAATATTTGCTTGTGGTGTTTTTGCTGAGCTTAAGGATCCTATAAGGTCAGAAAGGAATGCCAAATATAACGAGGATTTCAAAAATCCATCAAGGCAAGTCACTTGAAGGTATGCAAAGGCCTCCGCACTTGCTCGATCAAAGCAGTGTGCGATCTCCTCCTTTGAACAAATAAGTCGTTCAACATCACTTCGAATTTCATCTCTTATACCCAATGGATGAGGGGCCTGAAGTGAAATATATCTGTAAAGTAGAATAAACATGATTTTAATATGTCGGCGATACAACATATCAACGATAAAATAACGTAATTTTAGTCATGAACCCTTACTTTTCATAAAGCACCATGGCGTCACTCTCTGCTAACTTAAAATCTAAAGGCTGGCCGTCCGACTCAAAAAAGCCTCCCTCCTTAAACTGCTCTGAGAAGTTTAGCGCAGCCATTAAAAATTCAAGGACTTCCCGTCTCTCTTCTTGGTCCACAAACTGAAATGTAAAAAAGAAAAGTCATTACAATTAGTAATTCTTAGATCATTACTTAACAGCACAATTATAAATAGCTTCTTGGAATGCATAGGCTATAGGATTGCTAACCTCCATAAAGTAAAAGAGGACATTCTGATTCAGAAGAATATCCAGCAGTGTGACAGAATCGCAGTTAGTGAACATGTCTACTTGACATTTAATGTGGAATTTGCTCTCTAAATATCGTGGCAAATACCTGCGCAAAATAAAATGGTTGGGTTCAATATCACACAGCGACAAAAATTAGAAGGATTTATTGCAAACAATGACGAATGACTTACTGAGTTTGTAGAACATCGTACAACCGCGTGAATACATTTTTGATCCAGGAAATGCAGTCTTTATCATCTTCATTTAAGTTTCCATCAACCACATGTGCTATCTCAATACTGGACATCACAATGGGAGATGCTTGAACAAGAGATTTCAGTTTTAAAGCTTCGTCTTCGGTATATTTTGTCTCAACGGGCTCCTTCTCACTGACGAGAGAGATTCTTTCCCAAATCAAAAACAGATCTTCAGCTCCTTCGTGTCGTAAAAAGGCACTAAAATAACCACCAGCCCAAGTCTTTAGTTCAGCTACTGTGGAAGCACTTCGTCGACTTGACTTGCCCAGTGAGTCTACTATGAGATCTGGCGGAGGTTCAAAGTTCTGTAATGGTGGCACAGCTTGTACAAAGGATGTGGATGCGGACGACTTAATACCTCCCACTCCTGTTAAGCAATAACAGTGATTTTATAAATAATACATGATACATAAACAAGTCACTGACTGATTGTTAACTAAATTAGACGAAAATGAATTTAAATGTAATACATAATAAGACTCACCATTTTGCGGATTTGCAGTCTGTTGATTCTCTGAATTTTTTGAAAATAATTTACGTTTAAAAAATGGCATTTTAGCACCGGAGATTTTTCATGTCACCCAATTTGCAAGTTGAGAATTTTTGCATCGTGAGATTCGTAGAGCGTTCCTGCAATAAAATAGACCAAAGATACAATCAAAAACTTTAAAAACTGATAACAAAAATGACTAATATTTGTATTTTATATTTACTTTCACTAACTTTAAGGTAGGTAAGCTGTGGCATTAAAACTCCTGATAGCTGATTGTTCAGCAATGCAAGAAATCAATGGGATGAATTCATAACTCAATTGTACTAAAAATAGTTAACTACTGTGTATCTACTTCTAATTGTTAAAAAAACTGGAATCTTTACAAAGTTGAAAAGGGGAACGAACACAAATGAACTTGCACACAAGACAAAGACCAAACAACAGCGTACTTCTGTGAATAATATTTCACAATGCGCATAATAATAATTTGCTCAATTTAAACGATACAATAAAAACTTACAAACAAAACCGTATGGATAACAGTGCTAAAAAATTATTAACCTTAAATTGAACTAACTATCAATAAAAAAACTGATTAGCAGTTAGTTGGATTACAGAACCAACTAAAGTAATATTAGATTCTGGTGTAGCTTATTTCTGAAACATTAATATAATGACAATCTGTTCTACTGCTATACTGACAACAATAAAAACATAATAATAAAAGCGAACGTAATTAAGTAATAATATTCAAGAGCTCATAAAAAACGATGGTAATTGTTCTCCCTCTAATGAACTACAAGTGCATAGAAACTAACCGCTAAAAAGTTGTACATCAATACCTAGTTTTCAGTTAACTGTTGTGACTTTTCTAACAAAAGATATTTGTATTGGAATTGATATTCCTTTGGTTAGCTCCTTTGATTAACTATGAACTTAAACAGGTTAAATTATCTGTAAAATCCCGTTGATTCCAAATCCTATTTTTTATAATTAATTGGCTACTCTGCAATTTTAGTCTTCCTGAGTTGTTTCCAAAAGGTTTTCAACTTGCAGTCGTAAGGAGTGTTGTAAGTCTTGCGTTTCCAATAATCAGGTGTTAGGGCCCGTCAAACTAAACCTGGAAGAAGGACAATGAGCATCATCAGCACTTATTAACATCAAAATAAACAGTCAATCAACGAAAATAAACTACAGGATTCCGTCATCCGTCATACTAATTCATTTACTAACGTAAACTTCTAGTCACTCCAAACTTATTATGTTAATTTGGACCATTTTAATTTCTTGGTTAAACTTGTCAACTTGAATTTAGCTTTCGGAATCAAATTAAAGTTTTGAATCTTTGAAAAACTGAGTCAGGCACAGACAGAGTTAATGAAATGACTTAATTGACGTTGATCGTTATATTCCTATACTATATTCCTGGTTGACAACTGCGAACGACAAACAAACGAAAAAAAATCACTTTAATTAAGTTGACCTTCTAACTACATGGGAACTGACATCGGGACTCTCTCAACTTTAAAACTAGCTATAAAAAGCCAATAAATGGAAATAAAATTGCGCTCAATTGCAATCTGGGATTTGCACCATCAGCCAATTACGTCTGCGATAAATTAGCACAAGAAGGAATAGACTTGCCAATGTTCATTCAAAAAGTCATCTGGTAAATCAGCAGGAGTCAGAAAGGCAGGAGACTAATTCCTCAATTAAACTAAATCAAGCTGAGCTATTTGACTATATAACCGCTCTACTTGTACTTTTTTCAAACTTACTTAACTGATGTTTATGCTGACGCTGTAATTTCGGTTATTAAAAAGAAGAACTAAAGTTGGTTTATCTGCGACGTGATGTTGAATCAATATTTATGAAAGGCTTAAAAAAGGATTACTCCCGTCGTCAGCCGTGTTACATTTTTGAGCGACCAAAACACTGCAAAAGTGTTGTTGGTCATAAGTTTGGTGTTTATGTTATTTTCAGTTGTCAGTGTACATAATTACGAGTTTAATCGTATAAATAAAGGAATCACACACAAACAGTCCGTCAAAATCCCTGCTAGAGTTCAGTCAGATATAGATTTACATTTATACACACAGAACTTGTAGGAAAGGAACGGTATGATAGACAGGTGTAGTAGAATTGCGAAGACTTACATAAAATGTACATAAAGAGGATGGAGTTCGTCTGTAAAAGTAGCGGAACGTGTGCAAATTATGGGACTTGAGGAGAGGACAAATGAGTTACACGACCCTTCACCCTTCCCAAAAAACAGTATTGTTGGCTTCAAAGATTTTTCAGACTCAGGTTCTACACCCAAGATACATATGCGAATTGAATTGGGTGCGGCTTCGCATGTCCCAATTCACGCTGCAGATTTTCATGCACGAATTTAATTAAATTACTACATTATTTTTTTGCATGTAGGGAGATTTAGCATTTTTCTACCAGTCATTCATTAAGACTGACTTTGTTTAATGTTTGATTAAAAATAATTTGTCTAGAGTGAAATAAATGGAGCAAAAAAACTAAAATGCTCAGATATAAAACTTATTAAATATGAGTTTTTCTTTTAATTTGTGATTCTGACAAGTTTGAAGTTTAGCTGTTTAGTAATAAATAAACATGCAACAGATAAAATCTAAATCATCATTTTTACCATGTGCAGTATATTCTAATCATTTAAAAAAACAGCAGCTTCCCATGCGGACAGACAACGTAACGGACAGACAGACTCAACTTTCATTTAGCCATTTTGACTTGCCTTTGAAAACTTTACGGGAATAGCAACAAACATGTTTAGCAAAGCAAAAATTGATAAAACGAAATGATCTTTCCTGACATGCAACGAATGCGAATGATCATAAAATCCTGTTTTCTGCTGTTGTCTGCCTTCTAGCTACATAACTGCTTTTACCGCAAACATTACCATTATCATCATCTTATCTCCACTGCTATCTCTCATAATCCAACCACAACTTCGTCCTCGTCCTTCTACCTTGATTTCAGCAACAAAGCCCCCAAAATAGCATAAACTATACCAGACATGATGCCAATTCATTCTTGAAGATGGAGCCGCCTTACTCATAATTGGGATTCAAGTTGACGCCAGTCTCTCGCTCAATAGGTTTACAAACTTTAATTTCAGTCTGGAAATTAAAATCTTCAAATTCTTCCAAGCTGCTATTTAACAGTTGTCATTTAAACAAATGCACTATAGTCCAGACATGCTAGACATTAGACATGAATGAATCAATTTATTCCCTCCATTCATGTCAGTTCAAGGCCATTATGATAAATGGAAGGGTAAATGAATATTGAATGTGAACTTTAATATATAAATCTTGCAGACATTTTTCCCTGAAATGAGATTAGAGGGATTTGTAGCTAGCTAAATAGAATCATTTACCATGCCACATCAGCCGAGAATCACTTTCACAGTGTGAAAAATCGCAATAATTCAGCTAAAGTTGGATGATGCATGGATGGATGGAACGAACGGTGGGAGATATTTAGCAAAGTCAGCTATAGCCACAGTCACTTAATAAATATTTCTTGATATATTTTTTTAACCCATGCAATGATTTTGATGCCCAGTCAAGTCAATCATTTTATTAATTCCTGTAAAAATATGTTTTGCTCATACAATTTTCTCATGTTTTGGACGGTTATCTGCACAATAATATCCGCGTTTCTCAACTGCCTATTTAATAGTTATAACGACATTCATGTGTGAGTTGAGTGATAAGTTAATTGCATTTCTCTAATCTGTATTGTTTGAATGCAGTAGAATACAAAGTGGAAAATCCAACTCCGTTACCTGCGAGATGATTTACTATCTGCCTCATTAAATACGTAGTTCAGTTTGTTTACCCACTAATGTGTGTTTGAAGTTTGATATGATATGACCAACTCGTCACCAATCTTGACAGTGGTAGTAATTATGCAAGTGACTTTTGCATTGTACTTGCGGCACTGTTAACCTTGAAATTAAGCATCCCGTGGAAACGTGCACGGAATCTCCAGCCTGCTTGTACAGGCTTGGGAAAAATGAAGATTTTAGATCTTCTGCAAACTTCAGAGTTACGAGGTTAGTCATTGGTTAAGACATTAACCTGCATTTAATTTGCGTTGGCTCTTTCATCTTGGGTTTTCTCATCTTGATAATCCATGAAAACAAGATTCCATTTAATGACTGCTCTCATTTTCATATCGGAATTTGCTGAGAAAGTGGATTTATTCATATTTGATATGTACCGTGTTGTTGGTTATCATATAATCATGACCTCGTGCCAGTCAATGGAAAATACAGGCAATAACGAAGTTTTAGATAGCCATTATAATATTTGAACAGTTTTTTCAACACTTTACTTTTGAAATTTTTTTGGAATGCACATGTTGAATGAATCTTTGCATTGAGTTTATGCCTAATATTATGGTAGCGCCAACAAGAACCTGAAATTGCAAAACCTGCTTGGATGGAATGACAGCAACGGCAAAAAACATTCTGTTCCTAAATACTGAGCCCTATCTGCAAAACAGACAAACACTTTGCCATATGAATTAAGCATTATTAATAGCCAGCTAGATAGTTTTAAAAACTGTAATAAACCTTTATATGTGATGTATTGGAGCGACCTTGATCATGGTCAGGGACACCGTTTTTTGCACAGGCATACCAATTCAGTATTTGATGAACGATGCAGCAGGCAGCCATGAATGCTGAATGTATAGATTTATTACGTAATTCCACTGAATCCTTGATGTTGATGGGATAGATGAGGATGAGTTGCAAAAATAGATTTTGGCTGCCCCCGTCCCATGTCATTTAGTTTTACTTTGTTATTATTGCTATTCCCTATTTACGATAGAATCTTTCAGCCAATGACTAGGGGATTTGCATCCATTTTTCAGCCAAAGTTCATGTTTCATTTGGAAGTTTCACGGTCTCTAGTTCCCTTTAAATCTGTGGAAGCAAATGCAAACTTACAATTTTTCTTGCATTTCATTGCATTGCCTTATTAGCAAATTTTAAAAGTTTGTGGATATATTTTTAGCACCAATTTTTTACAATGCCATAGCGCTGTATTGTGGGAATAGTACAGCGATGAATCAGATTCTTCGAAAAAATTCTGGCTGTTTGGTTTGCATTTTTTATTAAAGGTAATTTACCCACACTCACGATATATTAAGTCAACATACTCATAAACATGCACACGATAAGATTCAAAGAGTTGAAAATGATAACATTCTATTCAATTTGTCTCATACCCTTGATGGCAATTTAATTTTGTTCAATTCTCCAGCTCTGGAGCAGCTCCAGTGGAAAAAAATATGTTATTCCATGAGTTGATAATGATGGGACCATTTCCACTGCTATGATTGTGTTGGTGAAGTGGTCATTGTAGTCGGGTAAGATGAAATGTGATCAGGGTTATGCAGGTCTGTATTCTATTTCATTTCACATATGAGATGACCTCGACTCATAAAGCTCATCTCTCTTGACTGGACTGACAAGGATGAGGATGGCCATGATCACTATTGGAGAATTGAATTGAATGATTATATAGGCTTGTTATTTGCTGGGCTGTAATTTTAATTTTTGCATGGAACACACTAAATATATGTAATGTGCATTTTCAAACATGCAAAAACTACGTGTTAAATATTCCAATTCATTGTAATTGCGTTGTGGCTCGTTTGGCTAAATGTGAATGACTTGACAAAAACTATTTCTTAAGCTGGATGAATGGATCAATAAATTTGAAGTAGTGCTTGCTACTTAGCTAAGATTTCACATGTGTTCCATTAGATGAGCAAAAGTGAAAAGTGACCAAGTCATTCCTAAACTGTCGGGCTTTAAGATAAGGAAAATAATTCATAATATAAAATGGATATTTTCAATATTTCGGAAAGTGGAAAAGTGTCTGACCGAATATGGGCTGACTTTCTAGATTTAACTTGATTCAACTACATACTTGAGCTTTAATGGGGCGTAAATGATAAAGTAACTTTATTTCCAGTCATATGATTCAAAGTTCTAGTTTGATGGCTATATAAATGCTAAATACATTGCATTGTCACAGATTATAAATGTCCGAATAATACACATTTTATGAGATTGTGAGAGCATTTCAAGTGGAATGGGATATTATTACATGGCTTTTGATCGTACAATGATATTTGAGTCATTGACTGATTAACCTTTTTCATGCGATAAAGCATTGGGTAGGGCTAACCTTGGGAAGGATGGAACTGTTTTTAGATAATATGCTTTTGCATAATATGGCTTCGTCACTAACACCAGTAAAGTATAGTGGTATGCTGAGGATGTCATAATGGCGACATGGCAATGACAATGGAAAGATCCAGGCTGTGATTATGATTATGAACAATATACTTGCACAGAAATACCCCAGCTTGTGAATTATTAGAAGTATATGTAATATGTCACCAATTGCCATTGGGAACAACTTGTGGTGCCGCTTCTAGGAAGGTCCGGTGTTGCAATATCATCAAATTGTGGTAGCGGCATCATCGTTGGTTTACATAAGTCGGCTCAAAGGAACGTGGCATTGACCATCTATATGATATTATGGAAGTGTAGCAAATTTTTAGAGCATTTTTATTCTTATTGCAAGCGGATTTAATGATGGCTATGCTTTCTTTCAAGCTCAATGATACTAAATCTAAACGGTATTTAGTTATGAACAGGGAATCATAATCATAAAAGCTAAACGATAAAGTTTACAGCTTCTTAGAGTACATGTTTACATGCTTGCCTGTTGGATTAAAGTCAAGAATGGAGTAACGAACGACATTGAGAAAGTGGGAATTTGCTGTGGTATTTAGCAAGTAGGATGGAGAGTGGAATTCCTTGCAAAAATGGGATAACCATGCACCCTACTCCTTGGACTTGGATCAATATAATCGCTTGAGATGTACATAGATATATTGAAAATATGTCGATATTATTGATGGATGTCTCAATGAATGTTGTTGGCCCAGTATAATTCCATTGTAAATTAGAAATTGCATTCCATGGTTAAAAACGTTCCCACGGACTGGCGAATAACGTGATGGGATTGGGAACCGTTTACAATTCCGTTTGAACTTCGCCTTGCCTATAATTCCTTATCGTGACCGTGGTCCGGTCTCTTTGAACTTTGCGTTTTCATATCGATCTCGTAGAATTTCTCACAGTATAGCTTTGTGCATATTCATTTGCAGCGTTGCAACAAGTGCATGCATACGTTGCTTTTCAGCATCTTTCCATTTTGCATCATATCAGTATTATGCTCTGTAGATAAAAAGTGGAAAATAAGAGCTTTAAAACCATTGTAATGGAAGAGGTTAAGGAAAATACAGATTTCCTCGTTTTCATTAGTAAATTGTGCTGGCAAACTATTTGCCAAACTGTATCACATGGAATATTTAAAGGCAAATCGTCGTCGTGTGAATTTGTAAAATGTGGCAAAGCTGAGTAAAAACACATTGGCACGTGCATTTTGTCAGTCCATAATAACATATATGTTTCATTACCCATTTCCATTGTTGGAAAAAGCTGTCGATTTCGAAACCATCCCATTTTAATTGAAAAGTATTTGCAATGCAATTCATATATTTTTTCATGCGATATTAAATTCTCGATGCGATGAAGTGATGACAGTCTAGATTTTGTGAATGAACGTAATCAAATGCAATATGGATAGGCAGACACATAATATCTATTCAGACTAGAGGGATGTGTATTTGATTTTTATTTAATTTACTGCCTCAAATATGCAATTTATTATCTACTACGAGAAACAATTATAATCACGGGTAATGTTCCTGCAACGTGGGAACATTAAAGATGTGAAGTGCTTGGGGTAAAATGAGCTCCCTCGAACTCTTCCTCCTTCAATTACAGACTATTGAAAGGGATGATTTTTTTTGAAAACTTCAGACATGGAATCATGGCATAACTGTACAACATATTTTTACATGAACCACGTGCCAAGCTTTTTACGTAAATTAGATTGAGAATTGAAAAAAGGGATTTTTGGACAGCAGCTTAATCCTTGACAATAAAGTTGTACATGCAAATGCAAGACATTGCAGCGGCATTATGTCATTATTCGCGGTTATGTAAAAACTTGACATAACGGGAATTAACCAACCATTGAAGATTGCTCATTCCATTACTAAAACTAATAAACATTTATGTAACATCGAATGGGAAATTGCTGGGCTCTGCAAAATTAATGGCTAGCTTGTGAAATAGTTACCGTTGTCGTCCAAAATGACAATGAATAATATTTACTTTTCATAAAAAACAATAAATTGGAGCAAGCGCACGAAATCCGACGAATTTTGCGTTAAAAATATTATAAAAGATATCTGACTCAGTCAGGAATTATAAGTTAGGGAAGGTTCACAATATTCACAATGATCGATGATTTCGAATACGAGCATCAAGGTTAATAACATTATTTGTGCAATTTCTACCTGCAGCAGTGATTTTGGTAACTTTTGGCTTGTCTTTTTTAAGCTCGGTGAACTCGTGGTTAAAAGTTTCATGATTCGGTCATATAGTTTCATTCATTTTTTTAAAAGAAAATCACGTCAAATTATTTGCACATATTCTACGTGTATTGTATACGTTGGCTTGCACGTCATCGACCATCCTCATTCATCATTGCTGCCAGAAGCTGAGTTTTTAACCCCAAGTAATAGGCATACCACAGGAACTAAACATGCTCTAAGTATTGTACTTTAATTTTTTTGCAATATTGAATGGCACTGTAAGAAAATGCTACTTGCTTAACGAGAACTGGTGTGGGTATCTATGTATTTGCAAAGAAATTTCTGGATGGGAATTCTCACAATTTGTGTAGTACTTCCCGTTCCCTGCCCGTCCCCGTCATTGGGAATTTGTCATTTACCTGCACAGGATAACTCGTTGCTCATAAGAGTGAACAGGGGCTCAGAAAGATTTATTATCACGTGTGAGCTGTACAGGATAAGCGTGTATTTTATATTTGCTTTTCATATCATTCCTGCAAAAAAAGTTTGCAGTTTGCTAGACTGATATTATCGTCGTGAATGTAAATCCCCTGCATAAAATTTTTGATTTGTTTTGTTGTTGTTGAATATCTGATTCATTTTAACATATTGGTTGGCGTCGGTCCCATTCATAGTCTAAGTTTAGCACAATAAATATCTTGCAAGTTGTTTTGTAAGGAATTAATCACATTCTTTCTGGATCGATTTGCAAGTTATAATGCGCACCGACAGTCTTTATGCGAAACTTTGCTGGAAATTTTTTCAATTTCTTTTAACGAAAGGAGGAAGAAGCAAACAAAGCAGCTTTTGCAATTACTTAAGGAAGTGAAGACAACAGACAGCATATCGATTTTGATTATGGATCTGATGGATCGATTAAAGGAATACATTGGATGCAAATTTGAGCCTCATTTTTGAACGCAGTCTAGAAAGGATTAAGTTGGATGATATTAGTTAAATTAAACTGTTCGCTTACAGGTCGAATTTTTTTGTATCTTACCTGTCTAGCCAGTAAAATTTTAAAAATGTACTTAATATTAGCTCAATTATGTCCCTACCATTCCTAAACATGTTTACATGTGTCGCATAAAAAAATTACATGTGAAACACGTGAATATGAAATTTTCACATTTCTAATGACAGTCCCAACGTCAAAATAGCGGATGTTTGTGTCATGCCAGGCCACACAAGAGGCAAGATGACTTTCGTGGCATGATATTTGTATATGGACTAATGTTTACGATGTTTATGACGAATGAAAAATGTGTAGTATTTAATTCAAAGGTGTAGCCCTATCATTTACGACTTCATGCCGGCCGACTTTTCGTCATGTTAAGCTGACTTCATCATAGCTGTTTTTTCTCTCAGATCTCTCACATGAACTTTGAAACTTACATATAATATTTTTTGCCCTTTGCAGTTTTTGTATGTAGCAAACGTCTTTTACAAAGCCGCAGTATTTACGTACATCAAGATGACGTCGTGCGAAGGTTTCACTCTCGTTTTTCTTCAAGACATACAATTATATTGCCTTAAATCTCCCCTCAGTAGCCAGAGAGTGGGGCCGCTTATTAGCTGCAATACCTATACTTATTTCATTTGTCTGTGTATTTCATGCAGGCAGGCTGAATTGGAGAATCCAAATCGAAAAGAAAAATAAGACCATGAGAACGAGCACGTTATCAATGCTCGAAACCTTGAGCTCTGTTCATATTCATTTTTTGTGGAAGTACAACTTTTTTTCTGTGCAGAACCTTCTGCGTTGCGGTTCAAATGTGATGTCTCCATCCTAATATCAACCATCTAATGTTATCGCTAACGAGTCGACGAGTCAGATAAATTGTGCAGGATAAAAGTGAATCGAGTTACTGACTGAGTCTGGATGTGATATCTATCTGATTATGAATATGATTGCTACACGAGGATATACGCATTCTACCCAATATGTTTTAGCAAGTTGTTTTCAAGATTTTTTCTTAAAGTTTTCCACACGTTTTATTCAACGTCTTCCTCAGTCCTGTAAAAAGTTGCATGTCACACACGCACATGCACACTTTGCAATGCATCTCTTCACAGAGGTGAGTTATGTAAAATGGATAGATGTAATTTTGGGTTATGAGGAATGGAATGAATATATCTACAAATTATAGAATTATAGCATGCAGAATGGCCAAATTGCAGTAATCTTTTTAAGCGTGTCTTGTTGTGCTAATCTCACTAAACACAATGACAAAGAACTCTAAGCTCCCTATTTAAATATTACTTGCTGTATATTTTGGAAATCTCATGGATGGTAAGAAGTATATGGAAATCATACTCATTCAAAACGTTTTACGATGGGGTACGCAACCCCAGATCGGATGGTAGTTATGATAAGCATTTTTCTTGAATTTTTATAGACAATTGCAGAGATCTCTAGAAGGGATTTTCTAGCCTGTTCGTCGATAAGGTTACAGCGAGTTTTGAATGACAAGTTGTAAATGTTAATACAATGTAAAATAAGTATATATAGGGTTGTAGCTATATTTACGTTTAAATATATTGTTAAGGAAATGCATGTACATTGTTACTTATTCATTGCCAACTTGCCGTGAAGTTATTTGGTGCGCCGACAACCTTCTGTACTGTTGATTCCAACCCTATCCGACCTCCAACCGGACACCGATAACAGTCATCGTGGACCAACCCAAAGATATCATGTATGGCCAACCAGTCCCATACAGGGACATTGTATACCAGCATATTATAGCGTTCTAGAAAGTCATTTAAGAGGGATAACCTTATAGCAATGTACGAGCTACACATGATTAAATATATATGATAAAATGATGAATCTTGATGGTCCCCCAAGTTCAACCGCATTTACCGCATGCATTCTAGCAAGTAGGATTCATCATTTCCTTTCATGCTGGAGTTTGTTTTCTATGCTTAAAAGGTACCTGACAAGCAGGGGTTGGACGATTACGGGATTACAGTACAAAAAAAATTAAGATTACAAAATACATCTGACGGTTTTTACTTTGTTACGTCCCGATTACGGATGACACCAACTATTAAAAGTTCTTCTGGTTACAAATTACTGAAAATCCCCAACAATCGTACGATTGTTGATAATCTAATCTGGATTACTTCCAATCCCTGCTGGCAAGAATATAAAATCATAGTCACATAGTAGCATACAGTAGCTGACTAAGTTTCATGTTGTCCCATACGAAAGGTATAGTAGGAACAGTGCATTTTTTTTTTTAAAGAAGGGAGCTATTACACAATCATCAACTTATTCAACTTTGTTGCTAACGTCAAGAGGAATGTGTCGGTCGGATCCAAGTGTAGCCAGAAACTTTTCATGGGATTCCAGCTATTCCCCTCGTCGAGTTCATCCTGTTCTCATCATATTCCTCATGTTTGCACTTTTGCATGCATCTGAGAACTAAACTGATCTGCCTGTATGAATTCCATTGTTCTATATATTAGTTGATAATATATCGAAAAATTTGAAAAAGGGCCGTATACTTTATGAGTGAACGTGCTAGTGCGACATTGCGTCAGTTAAACTGGATTGGAGTTTAACACAGTCCGTAAATGCTAAACAAAAAACAGGACAGAAACATTTACGTCGACATTTAGCCTTTAGCCTAATGAATAGATCAGTTAATTGTCCTCATCCCAGATCTAAATTTCATCCATGGGTTTTTTGACTTTTGCAACAATTATACCGCAATGAATAGGCTAGGTTGTTATGTTCCTCCCAAAAAAATAACAGAACCTACGTAAGTGTCCAATTGAATGATATTTTATTGGTGACGCATTTCGTCCAGCATTGTAATTAGAAGTGAGCGGCGTTTCTCTCTCCTTCAACGTTTTCAAGCGCATCTCACACGCATTCGCCCTTGTTTTCTCCCTCATTTCAATCCATTCTCGCTCTACTTGAACAATAAAAGTGTGCAAAAATAATTTCTCGTCGCAGGCCTGAAAACAAATTAAACACTTTTTCGTCATCGTCATCCTATCATCCACTCATCTTGAAAAAAAAATATCCTCTCCATCAAATATAAGAAGGCTTCAGTCTGCAGCAGCGCTCTATAATACTCGTGTGACCAAGCTTGGAACAGTGTTTGGAAGTTGGGCATTTGAATAAATGTGAATTTTGATGGAAGCAACAGTCTGAAAAAAAAGTGTTGGACTGTCGGACCAGTGCTCTCAGACATGGACATGGGAATGAGGATGATATAAAGGGAGGAAAAGAGAGTCTTTATTGCAGAGAGTCAGAGGAAAGGACTAAAAAACTATCAGCAGGAGTATCACATTGAAACCAGCTGCTGCCTATCCTTCCCAACAGTTCTGTATTGGAGGTTGAAACAAGCACGAGATCCTCTCCTCATTCTCTCGCCTTCGACCCAGCGCTCAGTCTTCAACGTGGCGAGTAAGTAGCATAGTCCGAGGTGGTTGTTTTGTGGAGCCATATTTATACCTTTAACTGTTGGTGTGAACCTTGATTATGCATTTATTTTAATTTCCTCCAACTTGGAGTGTAAGATTTCGTGAGAATATTGGAATCATATTTGATTGCTCAGCTTAGGCTGTGGTGTGCATTTGTAGGGGAGCGCGGAGGAAAAGAAGAAGTGTAAGTAGGATTTCAATGTAAAAGTATATTGGGTGATGAATATATGTAGAAAAGTTTTTTACTTTGTTTGAAATTTGAGAATTCAAGGGGAGAAGGTAATTAAAGTATTAAATTTGGAAGGGGTTTGAGTTGGAGAGTTGGAGGGAATGGAAATAATGTAGGAAAAGTGTGGATTATTTTTAATGCAAAGTTTTTGAATGCTTTTCAAGTTCTACTTTAGCTATTGTGGGGAGATGGGATGTCTTGAGTTTGCTTTTGCGAAAGTGAAAAAAAGAAAATTTTATGTTGGTTGGTTTTTAATGATATATTTGTTGCCGAAATAGTTAAATGCATTTCCCTGGAAAGTCTCGAAGAAGGGGTGTAATGGGGTTGATGGATATAAACGTAAAACGTTTCTCAGTCGGCATTTTCGTTTCAGCTCAATTCGTTTTTTATTGAGATTTGCACGTTTTACATAAAATGGCAAGATAGACAGACACGGAACTTTTTCGTTTGCCCCATTTGCTACTTTACAACTATTTCATATTTAGTTTAAATGAGAAGGAATAAGGATCGAACAATTAAATCGATCAACCTCAAGCTAATTTTTTGTTTATTGTTTTGCTGTCTAGGCACTCCATCAAATAACCACTAACCAATTCTGTTGAAGAAAGTGGAACAGTTCCCACTAGAAATTTTGTTCGGAACAAATACTCAACTGTGAATCAACATGGAGGAGGACACAGCTACTCTAGAACCTCCAGTGGAGGCATTTTTGGAAATTTTTGGCATAGCTTTCGGCCTAAGTGATGTGATTCTTTTAGTGGTCCTCGGGGCTGGAGCCCTCTGGTACTTTGTTCTCCGGAAGGATAGCTCGAAAACTGAAGCTGTGGCAAATTTCCAATCTTATACAATGCAGTAAGTTTGAATTTTTTCTAATATTTTTTTGCTAGACCTGAAAAAAATGTTTGCAAAACAACTGATTTGGCAGTTTGAGTGAGCTGATATGAAATACATAGTTATATATTATCGATTGCATTGCATATTGGAGTGAAGGAACGAAAGAGATTTAGGATTCAATTTGCTTTATTCCATCCATCACATCATCATCTATTTTGGATAGTTAAAATCCCTGTAGGGAATTCTATTCAGATTACGTTTGAGCTTCCACTAATGACTTAGCTCTGTTCATATTTATCGGCTTTGAATTTTGATATTGAACTGCAGCAGTGCAATGCAATGGCTCATGTGAGTAAAATGATTGTCCGAAGAAGATTGTGACACGTCGCATATTATTCAGAGAGTCTAAGTAATAATCATGAATACAAGAAAAAGAACAATGTGGAGCTAGTCGAGTTGCATACTACTCTATGAAATACGGCTGACAACGCAACGGTGAAGAGGCTAGCTCTGAAGCCTCGTCATGCTGTTACCAGTCCCAGTCAACTATTTTCTTGCGTAACATGATTTTTTTTCTCATGATAAGAAAAAAGTTTTAAAGTTTCTCTCCTTTTTTCTCTCACTCTCTGCCCTACCATGAAAACAATGGGAATTGTAAATACCGTAGTTTGTCGATTTGGAGTCGCGTTGCTGACTTTTAAAGCTAGGCAAGTCCTCTCATTGAAAACTGGGAGGATTCACAATAGCCAATGTATGGCAGGTCTTTGACGCATCTTGCAAAACCTAACAAGTAAATGCGAGTTGTTAACGCAACTTGCAATGCAACTATTTAGTTATGTTATGAGGATTTAGGTAGCGGCTTTAACTAGACGAAAAATAGAGTATACGTAAGAATATTGGGAAATCAGTTAAATGAGCGTCGTCGCCGAGACCATGTGTTGTAGCCGTAGACAGAGATTCAGAGATTAGGGAGGCGATGGATGTTTAGACTTTTGACGTAGTTAGGTAGGTGTATGGTATAGATTGATGATTGCACAGGTTTTTTCTTTTCAAATGCAACAAGATTCATAGTTTCCTACAGTTCTTTACTAATCTCTTTGAATCTCAATGATATTACAACACAACAGACGTTTGTCAGGTCTTTCCTATTCATTCAACTTTAACCTCGATGTTTGAACGAGATTATAGTTGGTGATGAAAATGAAAATTTTGAAGCTTGGAACTGGCTGCGGAATTCCGCTATTTCTTCTTAGAGAAAGCAGTTAAATATCCCTACTAATTGTGTAATATTGGAACAGAAACCATTGTTCCAGAAACTTTTTTTTCTTCTCAAACACGAAATTATGCAATCTGAGGCCATTTTTACCCCTTTCACTCTTGCAGACCATTATCACTAAATCATTATCTTCATATGAGTATGTCTGTAATCAAATCATGAGCATGTGACGATGACTAATAATGAAGGAATGGACTTGTCCAAGAAGCAACTTCAACTCCAATCTCTGTCCATATCTCTCACGTGAAGCTCATCATGGCAAGCTCATCGATGTCGGGGATGTGTAACTTTAAAATCACATTATCATTTACACAGAGATTAAGAGTTGAATGCCAATACTCGAAATGAAATGAGCAGCTATCGTTTTTATGCAACTTGATTTTGATGAGTTCTTCCAGTGGACGCTTCACTGGAGAATGCTGGACATGACATTAGTGTGAATGAATATGAATATAATTTTTTGTAGTGACGTGGCGCATAATATGTCGCTTAATCTGTTGAAGATGATGTGCAAAACTCTAGCCCCTCAAATGTTTGTTGCTGGTGGTGGATGGATATGACAGGGATCTGAGATACATATTATGCTAGTTATCATGCTATGCTTGGTTCATGATCATTAAAATCATGGGCACATTGCATCTTTCTCTCAAGGTTGCCAATAGTTGCTATCATATTATCAGCCTTTTTCCCTGTTTTTTGCACTCGTTCCCTGCTCCAGCGCCATTTTTTGTCAACAATTCATCCTCTATTCATATTGCTGCTCATTTCACATCTGAACACCGACCATTAGCCAATATTCCCTTGGAGTCTTTTTCCATTATCACTTATAATAATTATTATATCTGCTTTGTAATGTTTTACTGGAGATGGGAAGATAAAGGAGTTTTCGTATCGGGATGAAGCGAAAAAAGGAGTATTTTAGCAATGTAAATGTATAGCGAGTAGGTTATGCAATATAATAAAGAAGATTATCGATTTTTGCAGGGAAGTCAAATATTTGCACAATGTACACAAATCTAACGGGTATAATGCATATGAAAGGGATTTATATAGACCTTAACCCTCTTTGTTAGGGAGTTTCATGGGAAATTATGCTCGTATTTAGGACTGAGCTGCAATAAAAGGTTGTCTTGATGATCGTGGTTTGTAGCTAAAGATGGAAGCTTAATGATTTTTTTTTGCTCCGCTAGAACAACAACAGCAACTAATCGGCAATCCGATAATAGCTTCATTAATAAGATGAAAGCCTCCGGACGTAATATTGTCGTCTTTTATGGGAGTCAAACCGGGACTGGGGAAGAGTTTGCGGGACGCTTGGCAAAGGAGGCTCAGCGATATGGGATGAAAGGGATGATCGCAGATCCAGAGGAATGTGGGATGGAAGAATTGACTCAACTTGGGGAGATTGAGAACTCCCTTGCTATTTTCTGTATGGCCACTTATGGGGAAGGAGATCCAACGGATAATGCCCAAGAGTTTTATGAATGGCTTCAGCAAGGAGATTGTGAACTTACCGGGCTGAATTATGCGGTATATGCTTTGAATATAGAATGATAAGCATGTGAATAAAATGCTGTTCCAATATCAGTACCTATAACTGTTATAATTTTTTTAAATTAGGTATTTGCGCTTGGCAACAAAACCTACGAGCATTTCAACGCCATGGGAAAATACGTAGATGCTCGTCTGGAGGAACTCGGAGGCACCAGGGTGTTTGAAATGGGCAGTGGAGATGACGACTCCAATATTGAGGAGGACTTTATCACATGGAAGGACAGATTCTGGCCCGCAGTTTGTGAAAAGTTTGGCGTGGAAGCGTCCGGCGAAGACGTCTCCATTAGACAGTACCGCTTAGTCACTCATGATGATACCCTCGCTCCGGAAAAGGTGTACACTGGCGAAGTTGCCAGACTTCATTCATACAAGACTCAGAGGCCACCATTTGACCCCAAGAATCCTTTCATGAGTCAAATGACACTGAAGAGAGAATTGCACAAGGGTGGAGACCGATCTTGCATGCATGTTGAAATGGACATTACCAACTCAAAGATGCGCTATGATGCTGGAGACCATATCGCTGTTTATCCCAAAAACGATACAGCACTTGTTAACAAGCTTGGAGAACTCCTGGGTGTGGACTTGGACACTGTTTTCTCTCTTGTAAATCTTGATGGTAAGTTGATGATGCTACTTTAATGGGAGGTTTATGACAGAGGAATGCTTACATTTAAAAAAATTATTACATCAGTTCTGAACGTAAACAATGAATGTGTTTCATGTAAACAGAGGACTCGAGCAAGAAACATCCATTCCCTTGTCCTTGCTCCTACCGCACTGCTCTCTCCTACTATATCGATATCACCTCAAATCCCAGAACGCACATCTTCAAGGAATTGGCGGAGTATACTTCAGATGAGCAGGAGAAGGAAGTGTTGAAATTGCTTGGTGGGAGCTCCCCCGAAGGAAAGGAGAAGTATAATAAGTGGGTCATTAACGACTGTCGTAACATTGTCCACGTGTTGGAAGACCTGAAATCATGTAAGCCTCCTGCGGACCATTTGTGTGAGCTTTTACCTAGGCTTCAGTCTAGATACTACTCCATTTCTTCTTCACCCAAGGTAATTTTACATTGAGTCCTAAATATTTATGTATCTACATGGATTAATCATAGTTATGTTGCTTATATTGGAAGATAATTTTGAGATTTAAAATATGTTATTGCATTGTACAGGTTTATCCTAATAGTATTCATATTACTGCTGCATTGGTGAAATACACAACTCCCACCGGACGTGTCAGTAAGGGCGTCGCCACCAACTATCTTTCGGATATCGTTCCAAGACCATTCGTAGAAGGGGAAGAGAAGAACCCAGTGGTTCCTGTTTTCGTTCGCAAATCCCAATTTAGGTACACATGACATACTACATTACAAATAGAATAATTCTTTGTTATACGTAAATCGATTGACTAATGTTTTTTTTTCATGCAAATATCCAGGCTACCAACAAGGCCACAGACACCAATTATCATGATTGGTCCGGGTACTGGCTTGGCACCCTTCCGTGGTTTCATTCAAGAAAGGGCATATTTGAAGGATGAGGGCAAGCCTGTTGGAGAGACAATTCTCTACTTTGGTTGCAGAAAGAAGGCTGAAGACTTTATTTATGAGGAGGAAATTAACGAATACATAAACAAGGGAGTCTTAACCGTCAGTAAAGAATACTTTTATCACTCTTGTAGATATTATGTATATCTTTGCCTCTATTATTGGTAATTGCAAATTGTAATTTACAACACTCCCATAGATTCACGTGGCGTATTCAAGAGATACAGACAAGAAGGTTTATGTCCAACATATTCTGAAGGACCACGCTAAAGAACTTTGGAAATACATTGGACAGGAAAATGCACATCTCTACGTGTGTGGGTAAGTTGATCGAAGCGTTTCTTTTGTCACCCGAGATTTGCAGATTTCCAGAACTGTTCTAAAATTAAATAATTACTTTTTATCTACTTCCAGTGATGCAAAGAATATGGCACGCGACGTTCACGACACAATAGAGAAGATTGTCCGGGAAGAAGGAGACATGACGGAGGCCGATGCCTCGGCATACGTCAAGCGTATGGAAGCTCAGAAGCGTTACTCATCCGATGTATGGAGTTAGATCAAGCTGGGCATAGGGATCTTCAGAAGGATTGTCTGCTTGCAGAGATTTGAGTTTTTAGCGTTTCAAATCAGTTCATGTCATTATCACAAACCATTGTAACTATTCCATTTTTAACATCTTGAACAATGACCACTGTGTAGTCGTATTGCAACTGCAATCACACTGGGTCATTGGAAACTATTTTTAATGAGAACGGTATTTACTATGTTTTTATTTTTTCCTTGTAGTTCCATACCTCAGTAGGTTAATCAAACGTAACTGTAAGCTCATGTGTCCCTTAAATGTTTACAATTGTAGTTGTAGTTTGTAATTAGATTAATCTTTATTATTAGCTAGCGTAGTTGTAGTATGCGTATTGCATTCAAAACAGATATATATATACCGAAATAGTAAGGTGCATTCTAAGTGATTCCATTCAACTCTTTTTATTTAAGTGCTAGATATATATTCAATTCCAATTAAGACAATAATATTCATATCCGTTATAGCAATAAAGGCAATATTATTATTTTTCTAGAGTTACTCAACAAGCTAGACATTCACATAGTTAGTTATATAATAGTAAACAAACTGTTGTGCGACCTTGATCAACCCGAATTTTCTTTCTGTTTATTCCAGCTTTAGACTAAAAACCGTAAGACAATCAAAACACTACTCTGTACAAAATATGTAGGTTTGTAGAAATGACAGATTAACAAAATACATAATATATACTATTTTCATTCGATTGCTAAAAAAAACAATCGTTATAAAAACGGGGTTTCTTCTTGTGATATTGTTTTAGAGATTGTGTTATACGAGGACACGATGAATGTGTTGATATGTGTATTATTAATACAGTAAATAGGATTAGTCTAACTTCCTAAGTTGTTTTATGTTATGTCTTAATTAATTAAAGTATGCTGAGTGGGGCGCTATGCGAAATCATTAAGATTTGTCATTATAATTCCGTTCCAGCTAACTGAAGAAGAAAAACATTGATTATCATTATAGATGCTTTCTTCAGCGGCTTCGCAGTTTTTGTTAGATTGGTTGGTTGTGTTTGGGAAAATTAGAAATATGTATACTACAGCCCCGTTTTGCTTTTAATCATCATTGTGTCATCCTAACTAAGTAGTGGGTAAAGATAGACAAGAAGACTTACACTAAAATACTGATATATCATGTAGATCAGGTCCTATTTTTCAGTGAGGTGCGCGTTCCAGTACCTGGGAATTATTTTGTCTTCAAGCTGTTGACGTGATTAAAGCAGTGGACAGGTTCCGTGTGTTAACCTGCTGTCAACACTTTCGGAAATGAAATGAAATATTATTAAATGGTTTGTATCACCATCATCATCATCACAAATACAATTAAATACTATATTATGTAACCTTTCTTTGGGCACAACTTTCAATACTGTCAGGCCTCAACTGTTGTATTAATTTTTAAGTATGAATTATTTTTAATAATTAGTCATAACCTAGACTTTAGTTTACCAAACTTTGTCAAACTTTACTATAAACTGTCTAGATGTGTCTTGTAAGGAAGCGCTAAAGTATGGAATTGATGAATTAATAAAACTATATATATATATTTATGAAAAAAAAAAAATACATGGCTTTGCTCCCATTCCATTATTTCTTTCAAGGACTTTATTTATTTAACTTTTAATAAATGTACTTACGTACCGGTAAACATGAAACCGGTTAATATATATATATATAATTTCATAAAGTATATAATAATAACAATAATAATAATAATGACATTTTTGTATATTTAACGTTTAGGGTGTAAACTTAGCATGTAAACGGTGAATAGCATTTAGCATTAAATAATAGCATTTGCATTTATCAACATTGTTTCCATATTATAGTAACATTCATATAATAATAATCACTTTAACAATAAGCCTACTCCTGTTACACGTGGAGTCGTTGCAGCAACTATTTCATAAACCCAAATAGTTTTTCTTTTCCTTTTAAACCATCAACACAAATGAAGCTTCCCCAACAATCCTTTTTTAAATAAAGCTTTGCTTATTTTTTTTTCACATTTTCTTGAGAACGACTCCAAAACAATCCGCTTTTGGAATAACTAAGACAACGTAGTCAGCAATGTATGTTAGGCTGAATATAAAGAATAATTAGCAATTCAATATCAACGTATCAAATATCACGTGCCTTTCATCATCTCAAAGGACAGCTCTGAAATAGAAGAAAAACCTCCCACGTATGACAGTAGTACTTAGAATATATAATGTGTAAACCTAGATTTTATCACTTCAGTATTAACCATTCAAGCAGACAAATGCTCCACAAAATAAGAGATAAGTAATGCTTATAAAATACAAAATGAAGAAATAATCATATTTGAATACAAGATCAAAACAAAGTATGAATTCAGCAATTGAAAAAATTGGCAAATTATACTATATTTTAAATAGTAATAAAATACATACATACTTGACACTATGTAAGAAAAAAAAATGAAATTAAAATCTAGATTGAATAAGTGAGCAAAACTTGCATGCGTCTATGTACAACTCTCGCATGGAAATATACATACGAATTTAGTAAATATAGAATATATATATATTTTATATATATCGTTCCAATGCTATGCGCCTCCTAATTTCACTCCCCCCAGTTCAGTTGCGATCGATAGTCGTGAGAAAAAAGTGAAAATTACTCCACTTCTGAATTGCTTTTTCTTCGAGCATTTTCATCCTCACTCTTAACCGTTAAGTCTTCAGTGTTGCTCTCCTCCAAATCATGGCGACTCATTTCGTCGGCCCAACTTAAAATCTCAGTGTTGGGTGCATCCTCAGCAGTACCGTCGCTGGGAGCAGCAGTTGCAGCCAGTTGAGTCTCATCGGGAACAACAGCGTTATGGGTTTCTTCAGTCGGGATTATAGTTAATAGGTTAGGGGAAAGTGTGACCCATTCACCTAAGTTTTGACTTAACTGATTAATCTCGCTAGAATAAGCAGCGATACCTTCAGTATAAAAATACTGTTGATCTAACTCGTCGATCCATTTTGCATAGTTGTGCGTCACCATCTGCTCATTAATGAGAACGGGAGCCTAATAAAATGAAATGAAGTCAAAATTAAAACAGTTACCAATTATAAGAATCATGGAAATATCTGGTTACTCTGTTTACAATGAATATATCTTACCGCGTAACCAAACGGCTTGTAGAGATTAATCAGTGATGTCCCGTCCCTTGGACAGTACCCAACAACATGAGCTTGAAGCATTTGCCCTTGAGAGATGATTCTAAAAAAGTTAATCGCTTCCTCGCTCCAGCCTTCTTTCTCATTTGCAGGTGCAATGTTCGCCAGACGGCATTCGGTAGTTTGAAAGGGAATGCTAATAAAGTCTGCTCGGATTTGGCGCAAAATTTCTATAGGTACTTGTACGTAGCCGCCTACATCAACAAGTCTTGCAGTCACGAGGTCCTTTTCCTCGTGTATAATGACAACTTCCGCTCGCACCCAGTCAGCGTTCCCAATCTTGGTTACGCATATGACACCGGCTAAAAAAATACATAATGTGAAAACTTGCGTACGTAGTAATGATATTAAATCATCATCATGACTGTCACCTACGATTAAATGGTCGGACCAATAAAGGTGCCCCCTTCTGCTCCTCGTACAAAATCTTTAGAGCCTCATGCAACTGCGACAAGGCCGGAAATGTTGGATGAGTTGGCTGCTGCAAAAATATGTGATCCAGGTCCATAACGCAGCTAACTGACACATCGTTAATAACCCCTTCAATCAAGTTAAGCTGCAAATAAAAACAAAGCAAATCTTCATCATCAAACATACTGCAACTTTGAATAATGCTTCAAATCAAGCCTTATTAGTTACTAATTTTTGCGACAATTACCCGGTTATTTGGGATAAACGAGATATTTGGAGTTGGTATTGCAAGCTCCTGAGAAACTAATTGCTCCATTGTCAGGTCTGGGAACAGTTTAACTGGAAACCGACCACGGATCATTTTGATGGCCTCTTCAATTTCCTGACCGACACCTAAAATGTTAAAAATAAAATAATCATGAGTAAATATTTTTTTCACATATAAACAACTAGTCAGGTCATGTTTGAAAGATATGATGGCTGATGGCCTTCAATTAAAAATAGCATACAGTCTAAGATTATGCATATCATTTTGATTCATACGGATAAAATATAATTCAGCAAAATTAACCAGTTCTTAACTACCCGATAACTTAATACCAACTTATTTTAGTTTTAATAAGCATGTTTAATACTAACATTACAAACCAATCGAACTCGCTAACACTTCATATATCATAGTGTTCCATACATCTTACATCACTTATTGAACATTATCATCATTGATTGCATCGCCGGCCGGCATGACATGTTTACTTACTTATGCCAGACCTCCTACATTAAAGACATTTACACTAACGTGACGCTTGTGCTGCATTATGAATGCACTCTATCGAAGTGATTAGATGGCTGATGCTGAGAATGCAATACGTAAACTACCATTTGCGACTAGCTACTGCGTCGTTCTGGCAGGCATAATCATAATCAATTAAGATTACATCTACCAATCTAATTAAATGGAACGTGGAACTATATGCAATTATGAATTTAAAGACTGTAGTGACGCCATTCCTAATCTATGCTAACCCTTTTTGAAAGTGTCAGTCATGTCATGATGAATCCTATCACTGCTCAAACTGCTAATATTGCAAAAATGATCCAAATAATTATGGTGCAGCCTATGTGCTGACGCGGCAGAGTGGATATTTTTTGCATGGGTAAGCGAAAAAAGGGAAGATGCCATATGGAGCATTCTGACTGACTCGTGAAGGTGGCGTACGGCCTTTAAAAGTACGACGATATATGACCATTTATCTGACCTAGACTTTTAGACTATGATAAGTACCTTTGTGTGCTAGCTCAGCAAAAAAAACATTCCACATAAATACTCATCAATGGAATGACAGATGACAGTAAGTAATATTATGCAAACTCTGCTGGCTCTTATCATGAGTACTTACCCTCAATGGCGCAAATTTTGTTCCGAGTGCAGTTAGGATGTCGCTTAATGATAATGCTAGCTCCAGTGACTGCCTTCACCTGTTCATGTAGACAGATAAGAGGATGTATTATTAAGATTGATAAGGCCTTATGTAGCCGAAAATTGAAATCTGTTTTATAAATATCATGCGCTACCTTGTTAACATAGATTCCATATCTTCCAATCAATCGGCCCACAATCATCTGTGGGATCTCAAACTCATAAATCATGGGCTGTGTCGGCATCACTGCAGCAACACTTTTCGAATACGTAGCATAAGAATTGTAAGTCAACTGCCACTGAGCGACCTCCACTTCCACCACAGGCTCAGTCCCATTGATGCTATCCGGTGGAGTGACAGTTGTGTCGGAACCACCCTTCCCACTGTCGCTTGAGTACTCTTCGCTCAACCCATCAGAAAGCACTGATAATGTGGAATCGCCAGTGCCCACAGACCCATTTGGGGTGGCACTAGCCCCGCCACTGCTGCTCCCATCTGCTGAAACTGGTATAGTTTCCTCCACCTCCGTTGCCACCTTGGTCACCCCAACCTCAACGCCTCCCTTCACCCATTCCTTCACTTCAGCTGCCATCTCCTTGGCAACCTTGCTTAAATCCAGTTAAAAAGTTTAACTAATTAAAAAGTAGCCCAACCGTATGGCGTATGGTTCCACTTTCCTACCAGATGCTGTCCCAAAAATGACACAATTTACTGAACAATTTTTATCAAAAACTCTTATCAACCTTCCCGTCCACTAATGACTCAATTTAACCCTAATCTAATGTCTTTCCCAAACCACTTCAAAAAAATTAAACCAACAATTTGAATTTTTTTTCCTGTGGTCTTTCTACTCCTCACCCACTTACAACTTTCAAGACAGGTTCAACAGTTGTCAACCTGTCACCTGTTCACAGCTCCGAATCTCTAAGAGGAATGGATTCCAACTAAAAAAATCCTACCGAGAAGCTATATCAATATCACCACCGTCTAAAATTAGTCTTGTCACATAACCAGTATCAAAATATTTACAGCATTTTCTTCAAGACACAGTGGTGGAAGAAAAGCACTGAACAGTACTTCTCGTATCACTAATTAACGTCGATCTCAACTACAGTTGACAAATTATGAGAAAAAAAAAACAATTCTTCTAGCACATTCACTAATTGCTTAAATCTGGCAGTTAACTATACTTTTAACCATTCCCCTTCAACCAACATTTAATCATCAACTCAACTCCGCCAGTGTTTTTGCTCTTAACATGTGCGAAAAGCACTAAACAACTACACTTTTCTTGCTCTTGTCCTCTATCCCGATGAAATTACGTCGTTTGAGCTCTTCTGGCTAGAAAATCGGGCGCATGGCCTGCTACCAAAGCACGATGATCAAATCTGAATCTGAGCAGCCTAGCAAAGCCACAATCTGGATGAACTTTTCTCACCTTTCTAATTGGAATCTGGACACAAGCTATACACCAACTTGAAGCTAAGGATGGTGGGATCCCGATCCACTAAAGGTTAACTAGAGTTCAGCAAAATTTCCAAGGGCTTTTTCGAAAAACCGACAGGCACAAAGTGGAGTCCACGTGGTGCTGCGTAATATAGACTTATTTTCAGTATGCACTCGCTCGGCAGAATGATGGACTTATTGGTGGACCTCAAGAGCAAGTGGGGAAGCTCACCAGAGAGGAGTCAAGTTAGAGTGAGCAACAGACAGGAGAGGGATATACAAATTGTATAGAAGTGGTATAGCTCGAAAAATAAAGTACTCTCTGTCTCTACACTCAATACAGACCAGTGTTCTGCCTAGCTACTGTCATCTCATACCTATCTACAGCAGAGTTGGCTATGTGAATGGTTACGTTGAAAGGTTACGACGGAATATACCATGCCATGCATGTCTCCTGTCATTGGAAAATTACAGAGAAGCAGGCATGGAGAGAGCACATTTTTTCAGCACAAAACTTGTGCAGTTTTTCGATGGACCACGCACGATGATAAATATATGAGAGCTGAAATGATGAGATGATGGTAGGTTGCATCATGTTCAGGTCTCCTTTCTTTCGCTTGTGAGCAATTGAATGGATACGAATTCATTCTGATAGAGAAGTACCATAGTTACCTGTGTAAACTTATATGATATGAAAAGCATTGGATGTCGTGTTTTTTATTGCAAGTCTAAGATGGCTAGAAAAATTTTGACAGTAGAAGTAAAGCTCTGTGTTCATGAATTACGTACCATTGGCTATTTTTGTTTGCATCATCTTCATAATTCGTATCATCTCAGAAGAAGACATTGAGGTGAGGGGAAGACAGAGAGCTGCTATTGAATACGGTCGGAGGTGATAGTGATGATGAGAAATGATAATAATCTTGTAAGATTGTTTTCCACTTGTCGGTAGTTAGGCCCCATCTATCTATGTCTATCTTTCCCCCACACCATGCACTACGCACACATCCACCATGCCGGCTTCATCAGCTCACTTTTTCTGCGCATTTAGGTGAGGAAAAAAACGTTAATGTAATAATGAACTTGTATCTGATATGGGATTGGATTCTGACCAGCCGTTTTTTTTTCTTCTTCGTGTGCAAGATAACAATTGCAAAGAGAAACAATCCATAGGCTGCTGGATAGATAAGCGTGTAATGGAATTAGCCGGTATAAGTGGAATTCAGTATGGCCAACTTTGTTTAAAAATCTAAATGTATCATTAATGCACTGGCTTTTACCAGACGGCAGGGGAAACATGTTATCTTATAATTAGTCTGGTATAATGACTTTCATGGAAAGAGCTGGCCAATAATACCTATAATTGATAGTATAATGAGCAATCCATGTATTATTCCAAAAGCTTGGCTGTTGGCTCCAAAAAGCGTGAAGTAAAGCCCTCCATTTGTCTTTGTCATTTTAAATGTAGGATGAGATAGTTTGGACAATAGGGATTATGATGAGACCAGGACGCATTGTTATTGTTATGCCTTTCACTGTACCCCAGCGCCAGTAATATATGCGTATACAAACATAAGTACCTGCGAAATTATGATACATAAACATAATTAATTAATGCTGATGTAATACTATGGGCCATGCATAATATTGATAGTGCTGGTTCCAGCCTGGAATTTGCCGTTTTTTATAAGTATCGAAGCATTAAAGATTTTGAAAAGTGTGTAAAATTTGTAAAATGTATGGCATAATAAAGTCGACTCGAGAGATTTGAGTTGACTTCTTCGAATTTCTGTTACTCATTGTTATTGCTTATGAAGTACTCTCCATTGTAATACAGCTCAACTCATTAGTTCTGTCATGAACATTTTCTCTAACTGTCATCATAATAAAGTGGAAACTATAAATACACATTGTTGTGAACCTCACAAACAACCTTGCATACAACTTAAGCTTAGGTGTAAGTCAGGTATTTCATTTTTCTCAATTTGTCCATCAGGAACAACGCTTGTTTATATTCCCACTGGCTAGAATAAGGCACCTGCTTTGGTTTTTGATGTTGAGCAGGTGGATTTTGGATTTTTATCCTTTCCCCATTCAACTTTGAATGATGTGATATTTCTCTTGCTATGGTCGAAATGTATGTACTTGAATATTTTGCAGTAAATGTAATTACTACACTATCATTTTTAGGTATTTACGTACGTGTCTAAATGATGAGACTCTCATATATACTTTTTCAGGTAAAGGCTTGATTTGGGTTTTATGATTAGATTGGATTTGCGGAATTTAACCCAGATTATCCATGAGCTGATAGATAGATTGTTTAGCTTCCTGATTTACAATATGCTTACATACAAAATATATCTTATTACCTAACACAACACAATTAAGCTATCAAAAATATGATATACCAATACCGGAAACGTTGCTTTCTACAAACGCATACCTTTAATTGGGGCATTATGAAAATTATGCAGTTGAGGTATATTAGCGATTCCTCACAACCGCAGTTTGCAGAATCATGAAAACATATATTTTCCTAGTAACATGTTCTATGTTTTTTTACAAAAAGTTCTACAGAGACCAAGAATTCGGATTACAGCAAGTCGCAAAGGTTATGTTGTTATTTTTAGCAATTGCTGGAGTTTAACTCTCAAATGTTTTCTTAACTAAAGATTACATAATCATTAGGATAAAATCGAGTCGAGCCACTCCCAAGAAATTAGGTAGTGTCTTGTCAAAGTCTAAAATAAATGTAAATGTTGCATTTATCAGTCTCTTTCTGACTGATTACGCTTCTCATCGTATTAACCAGCTTCGTTGTAGTTTTGACTTGGCCATTTTTATCCTGTTACTAGGCTTATTTAGACCAACTAACCCTTTCAATATTCCTCTCAAATTGAATAGTACACCTGCTAGCATATGTGTACACATACTTAACCAGATACAATGTATGAGTTTGGCTTTCAAAATACATTTGTCGTTATCGCTGCGACTTTTGCTCCACTGCACTATGACAGCGTCAATGCAAGCAACAAGGACAAAAAGTCATAAACTTTTTGTTTCCACTCCAATGGATACTTGAGTGGCTGACTGTGAGAAATGGATTGAATTTGTATTTATATAAAGCCTCCATAAATACAGACATATATAATGATACCCTAAAAAATCGAAAATCGAAAGCAGTTCGTTTGAAACGTGTCAACAGTGACAATGTTTGAGCGTGAGCGTGAGCGATAAAATCATGCGATTTAAGACCTTGTTTGCATCAAACTTTACATACCTTAGCAAAATATTTGCAGATCAGTTTGCTTATTGTAACCATCCTTCCATTTTGGATTGGCAGAGTGAGAAAATCAATTACGGAAATAAATGTTAAAAAACACAGATATATTTAACATTATCACATTTTCTCTTCCTTCTTCTTCATCATCTCCGTTGACTACCTTCGTTATTTTTGTCTTTATTGCAAAACTGTGAAAAATAATCATATCGCATGATTAAAACCACTCCGTTCTCCTACGCACTTATATACTTAAAATCCACTTATGTAAATGTCCATGTAACTCTGGTTACCCCGTATTATTATAACTGTGTTGATATATAGCTTAATCTGACATAATAATCAGGATTTCACGTTCATGCTTATGCTGCTCATTTATCTGGCACTTTTTTAATGTAAATAAAATGCAAACATCAGCAACTCTTTTTTACTTCCAGTCGCGTCCGAGAAGATAATGAATGTGTAGGATTTTTCCATGTGACTTTGACTCTTCGGGTCATTCGCAAGAGGATACAGAAAACTACTGGTTTTTGTTCTCGTTATAAATTTATTTGCATTTCATACACGATAAAAGATTCTGTTGACCTACATAAAAGAATTATATTTAGGATTTAGGAAGATCCCTCCATTCTCCATGAACTCACGTAACACCATCAGCTCTGGATTCATTGGTTAAATTAAATTCAGGTTTAATTTTAATTGATTGCAGTATTCATATAAGACTGAAATGATTTATGACATTGATATGATAAGTCCAAAAGTATATTTAAAACTCTACATGGTGGATGGAATGGATATGGATATATGTATGATCTGGGATCGGTGCAATTTGCAATCAGTGTGGGATCAGAGTATTTAAAATGCCCAAGGCTGAGCAAACTACATGTACTTTGCATACAATTGTATTTTGTTCTGATTACTATTAATTAGAGTAAAAATTATTAACGAGGAAATCATCTGAAAAAGATCGTTTTAAATCGGATAATGAACATTTGTGAATTTTTTTCTTCCATAAACTGGTACTATGAATGAGTACTTAAATAGCAATGGCACTGACCTAACGTAACAACATTTCATTACACCCATTTTACTTCCCAGTGCCCTTTCTGAAATAAGCGTCAGATGAAAGCTCAGCTCAGTAAGCTGTTGACGCTGATGCCGCAATTAAGCAAGGAATGATACGTAAAATGCTCTAAAGTGAAAGATTAATGACTTGAGCGTAATATGCTGTGCCTACATTAACAGCTAAAAATAATAAAAAACAATTTAAAGATTACACCACTCACCACATAATCCTTTTTAAAGTACACGAAAATATTAGGTATGAATCGATTAAAATCATAAAACTAACGAAGATTGAAAATCTTCTCCTTCATCATGCAGCCGGGAAAGCATCCATACTTTCATATCGGCATCAACTTTCAACCTTCATTTATCATTCCATCTTTTTCCATTCTGCTAAAACTCTTGAGTTTTAGCTTAAGTCTCAAGGATTTAACCGGATCGTTTTGGTAATACTTTCTACTTGGTTGGCTGATCGTGATTGAAACATGCTCTGGATTTAAACCTATTTCCGGAGTACACAATGAGAGTCGGTTGGTTGGAGAGCTTTTTTTTGCAAACCTCTGCAGAAGAATGAATTTCAACATATCCTGTATTTTTTCTGTACAAAATATTAATGGATGGATGCAAGTAAATACACTAGGTTATGTAAGTAGAAGTGTAACATTTCGCCGGTTTTATTCCAAGTTGAAAGAATTCAGCATTCAAGAGAAAAGGCGAAATAAAAAGTTCGGGATTCACGATCATAAATATATAGCTTTTTAATGTATACCGTAGAAATAGGCTTGTAGACTAGGACTCTGATGGAGTACCTTTCTGCATTTTTGGTCATATTATTAGCAACAAGTTGTTTGCCTAGTTGGCTTGCCGGTTTTCCATCGTCCACCGTTCCACTCGATTTTCATTGAGCACTTGTGGGCAGGTGTGATGGCATCGGACAAGGATGGATACTAACTTTCCTTACTTGACTTCAGCATTCATTCGGCTGCCCATTTTTTCATATCCTCAATGCTTACTTTTTCCTTGAGTTGATAAGGCAAAGCTAATAATCATAATAACATGCGTATAGGATACATTTAATAAAGACCTATTGGGCAGACAATCAAATATATCAACATTCAAGAAAAAAAAATGTGTTGTTGCAGCAAGCAAAGCGTATCAATAAGGACTTGATTGGCTGACAGGATTCCCTATTTGCAGGGATACATGAAAAAAATCTGTAAGGAAATTAAAATGGGTACATAAAAATAACTCGTTTCGTCCAATACTCAAGGTATAAATTGGTATTGGGGAGAAAAAGGAAGCCAACTTATCTAAACAGCATAAGTAGATAAAGTCTATTGGTGAAGGTACACATAGCTTTTGCATTAACAGTCAATTTTATTCACATCTCGTCCAAATCCTAAGTAAAATTTGTTTTGCTCACCTACTTCTCCTCCTTCATGTGGAGTTTCACTTCGGATTCTAAAAGTCACCCTGAAAGAGAGTTGCATTTGGCGAGGCCATGATTGGAGTTACCTACTCCAGGGAATGCTACAGCATATTTCGTTTTGGTGGAGCCACAGCTACATCCACAATCACAACAAATAATATTGAAACTTCAAAATAATAAACAATAAAATTTGGGATTTGCGAGAGGATCGGACCTCGGGTTTAGCAGGGATGCCTCTCTTGCAAAAGTCAAAGCAAGGTGAACCACATTGTATTGCAGTGCATAAATTTCGTGCAGTTAGGTAGGTAGGTAGACAGGAGGGGATTCGGATTCAGTCGATTGTTGAAAAAAATACTTGCCAATGTATAAAGTCTGAAAAAAAAGATGAACATGATCTATACTTATAAACCTTATTGGTTATTGTTATATACAATGTGCATTGTTATGATGAGGGAAATTTATGTGTTCACAGCCTAAACATAAATAAAAAATGGAAGGAGCTCAAACCGGAATAAAATTACCATTCAGACTAGTAGTCTCTGACAAGCTACTTAATATAGATATGAAGAAAATTAGATTGGCCAACAATTAGAGAGGGGTGGTTAGGGAAAAATCCGGTTCGGTTGATGGAGCTACACACAGAATTAAATGGATGGGAGGGTTGCACGCCTAAAATACTCATAGATAGCTGGAGGAGCTGGATTTTTGTTTAGGAAGGTGGAGGAGACCTATAATCCATGAGTAAAACGTAAAAATTTAATTCCAATTATAAATTCATTGTATTCGTATACATTCCAGTGAGCTGATCAGACTTTTGGTTCCTTTTTTAAAAAAAAGGGCTTCTAATCCACCACATAGACACTTTGTACACATAATTAATATAATTACGAACCGTATTTACCAAGACTTGGTCAGAGTCAACAATCTCAAATCTCTCAATTTCTGTTGCAATTGTATGGAAGCTCGGGATACAAAGTTGATGGTCGCACGTAGAAAGATGTTCTAAGACGCAATAGCATCTAAAGAGTTGCTTTCCTTCATCCATGGATGAACGTTTTGAATTCATAGAAATTCATTTCAGTTCAAATTCATATGGCAGGGCAATCTAGGCCTAGCTCAACCTTTTCGTGTTGCATCATTTACTCTGCGAAAACAAACTAAAGAATGACAATAAGTGTAACAAAAGAAATGAAAGGAAAGGGATCATATAATTTTTCCAAGGTTTTCTTCGCAAGAAGTCCCTTTCTAAAAACATTTTTTACAAGTTTAATTCTTTTGAGAATGGATTCTTCCAATGAAAAGACGACATGCATATGGAGACATGGCTAGTATTTTTTTCTTTGTCAATCAGAACCATGTTTATTCTCTCTTCCCGTACTTATACTAAATACAAGAGTCTCGACAAGCTATTGGATCCGAATTTATAAAAGAAGTAAAAGGTTACGTTCATTCTGAAATATAGAACCGTTTAAAGGCCAGAAGCAAATGGTGGATGCGAAGAAAGACAGAGTTCTGTCTGAGACAGAGCAAGGAAATCCGTAGACGAGTTGCTCTTGATAATTGGGTTTGTCGTGTCACTTGATTTTTCATTTGGTTGTTGATGAGCTTCTTTTCGTTCTCTTCATCAGAAAGCAAATGTAGACAAACATCTGAATAAAGTGGAGTTTGCTTGAACTATATAGCTGACCCTGCTTATGCCATCAATATAAAATACGACAAAACCGCATTCATAGCCTTCAGAATTCAGATGCAACAAAAGGACTGTAAAAGTGTGACTCATCTCATCTTAAGGGCGAAAACCTCTTAAAATTGACAGATCAGAATTCATACAGGGGCATTATAAGAAGGGTTGCACTTATTAAAGCTACAATGAAATGTCGAGGTTCATGAGTAGATACACTTAAGCATGAAGCTGTAAAATAGCTTGAAAATTTAGTATGCTCATGTCGCCGGGCTAGGTGACTACGGAATTTCCAAAGAACCTTACATAAAATTGCATATTGAATAATGAGAAATGAAAAGGGGTACAGGAAAAGGGTACTATACAGGTACCCTTGAATCCTGCTAGGTGCAACATGAATTCATAAATAGAATTTTCCCAAGAAACTTCAGAAGGGAAAGGATTATTGTTTCTGATGATGGAAACTTTAAAGGCATTGAAAAGATGAATGAGACAGTGCCAGCCAAACCAGAGAGTGAGAACAATGGACTTTAAATTTACCATGTCTGTTGGGAGCTGTAAAGCAAGGACTATGACTATGACTAGGAACCTTCTCCATAGGATATCAATTGAGAGCACTTAAATCTTCTAGGCTCATAAAGTACGCTTTATTTCACCGGAAAGTGTTCCTACAGATGCAGGTCAATAATCTACGTGTCAGAGATGTACACATTTTCACTTTCGGAATGCGAGAAAAACAACGCTCCAATGTTTGACGTTCTCTACAATAATATTATCGTTCCTTCATTTGGAGTAACAGTAACTTCTATTGAAGTTTGACGTATTTTTTCAAGGTAAAGTCCCCAACTTCAACAAACCTTTTGGAAGATTTGCTGAAGAGCATTGCATTGCCGATAGCTAGTTTATTGGTACAGAAAGTCAAGAAGCTGATGAAGGAGTCCTAACAGTATTTAATCTCAGGATGGATCAGATCATTCGATCCTGTTGAGGACCTAGGTGAACGTATCATGTACCTCCGGTTTGCCTTTAGGGCACCCAACTCGGCCAATACCACTCACTGTCATATCATTATGATCAGTAAAAATATAAAAAAAAGTACGTTGCTATTACATGCTTACCGTTTTCCCTCAATTAATTAATGTCATGACTATTTTATTTTAACTTTTGTGTCATGCACACAGTACTTCGTGTGCTGTAGCTAAATATGAAATGTTTTTATTACGACATTGCATTATTTATCGTTTGCCCAATTCCAATCAAAATTATTGCACGTTTGAAGGCATGTGCGTGGCTTGTAAATATTATGTAGGATTCTTCCATTCTGTCAAACCGGCCATTTTTTGTGTGGATAATTGAGTGTCTTCCTGTTTACCTTTAAAATTTAATGGTAGGGTTTCTCAAAATGAGATCACTCAGACTTTGACAGCCCATGGGATATGGCAGATAGCCTAAAAGCTACGAGAATCCAATCATGATTGATATTAAAATCCTTGTTGAAACAAACTGCAACATTTAAAACATACTTTCAAAAGATGGACATAAAATATTTGCATTTACATTGCAACACTGCTTGGTCATGTATCAGACAGTCAGAAATAGCTTTATGTTAAAAAGTCCTTAATATAATAATATATTTGTGGTAATGTGACTATGGTTAACGTTTTGCAAACTTGCGTTTAGTAAAAGCGACAAGAAAAGGCAGACGGAGCTAGCCTGAGCCAGTTTTTTTTGCATGATATGATCGCTTTTCGATACTTGCAGAAAGTTTGGGCGTTGGCCGTTTTTGCTACTTGATTTTTTTATTAGACTTGTTTTGACTCTCTCATATAATCATCATATGATCATAGAGTATTTATGGATGGTAAATGGAACTGCGAGAAATGTAGGATTTGTTAATTTGGTGATTTCCGGGCTCGATACATCATGAGATTTACTTAATTTGTGTTCCTCATGGGGATGCATGAATTAAAGTATGAAAATGCGTTATTAAGTGACTATAAAATATTATGATTTTTATCAAACTCTTATCCGTTGAATATAAAAAAGTACTTTTTTCTTACTACTTAACTACAAAAAGGCATGAACTAAAACAAATTTAACTTTACTGCCATCATCCAACTTGGTATAAATCGTTTAAAAATTGAAAGTTTACATAACGTAGCGTAGTTTCTTCTGTTTTATTTGAACGCTAGGGAATTCATTTTAACGAATTGGATATCTCATTTCTAAAATTAATTAATGTTCCTGTTCATGACTTGCGTATTTGATCCATAAAAATTTGAATTCATCGAATCATCATCGAATGAAAACCAATTTCGATATATTCATGTAAATACAGAGAAATCGATTTGGAAGGAATTAATGTATTTTTTGCGAATGGGGTCACTTTTTTACACTCCAAATTTTCTACATGTACCCAGCCCCCTTTATGTTTGTTTATGTCACTTTGACTCGAGTTGTGTGCAGTTTTGAATGTTTCAAATTGAGTTAGAAACCGGAGCATTTGCAATGGATATGCAATGGGTATAGGCAAGTGTTTCTTATTCTTCAAGTTTGATTTGCTGTTTGCTAATTATAAGCACTTTACATAAAAATGACTCTCTATACAGTTGCAGTACCATGAAGATAATTTCTACGTTGGAGAACTTGATTAAAACTGTATTATGGCAACACAGCGAAAGTATAGAAAAGACAATCGAGGCTGAGGCATCGCTAAATATGGGGAAAGGTGATTACTTAAGGCTATACCCATTGCAAATATTCCAGTTTCCAACCCAATTTCGAACATTCAAAAATGTACTCAACTCGAGTAATTAAGACAGTTAAAACTATCCAGATCAAATGTGATGTGAGGCAAATTACGAAAGAGCGTCAATGACGGCCATCTTCAGTCTATTTCTCACAATCTCTTCGGACATTCATGAACAAAGAAAATATAATTGAACAAAGACCAGTGCAGCTTCAAAATATTGGCGGCTTTCCGTTCACGTGATGGACTTGGGGTGGGTGGGTGCTAAAACAGAACCCCGTTTAAAAGAGCACTGAAAAAAACTGTTGTTTTTAGCAAGGTGTAAGGTGTATAATGAACTGTGTGAGATCAGCACATAAAAAAAAGCAAAAATACTGCAAGATGATCATGATGATCATCATCTGCAAAAAGTGGAGTAACTGAACTTTACCTACATGCTACACCCTTAGCTTATCGAACACTTCAAGATAAGCATCTTAAAGGAGGGCTAGGAGTTTGCAGTTATGTCAAAATGAACAGTTAAGCAGTGAACCCAGTTTTGGCCTTTGTTTTGCAGATGGACTGCTATTGATGTTGGTTTCAACCGTAATTGGACATTCGTAATTCGTGGGGAACATGAGTCAGGATTAGCTAATTAGTCATGTCGCAGCTTAGTTTGATCAACTTGCTGACGATGGAACTGCTGAGGAGTAAAGGTAGTAGTATCCGGGGTTGTGAGAATCTTTAAATAAGCAGTTGTTATTCTTGTGACCAATGAGACAGGAATCAACAGTGTCCTGTATACAATGATAACCACTTATCTTATGTTATGAATTATGACAAGCTGCTGGCTGTGCAATCTCAATATAATAAGCTAGTTTTTTAAAGTATGGTCCGGCTAGACGTTAAATGTTGGTGTCATTAGAAGCTGACATTACAGTTGTGCATCAGTATTAAAATCCACACGTTGAGGTGTATTTATTTAAGTGAAGGGGTAACAATGGCCGAAGAAGCAACTTTGGATAAGCTGAGCACAGGTGACGGAGACAGAGAAGGTGCTGCAAGTTTTGAGGAGGTTTCGACCCGTGCAGTCGTTGAGAGTGTGGCGTCACCAACTCCGTCCGTAGCAAATCTTAGTATGTCGGACATCTGTTGTCAATAATTATACATTTTTTATATTAAACATTATAAGAAAAATTTAACTAATTATTTATGTGTAAATTCCCAATTGACTTGCAGTGGATAAGTACGGCGACCTCACCTTCCAAGATCAAGTAATACAACTCCAAAAGAAGCTCTCCGAGTTGGATGCCGACTTTGGGGCGAAGAGGGCACGGTTTAAAGAGTTGTTTATACAAAAGGAAGGTATAAAAGACAAATGATGGTTAAGCATTTAGAAGCGATAATGAAAAATATAATATGTAAGTAATTAGAAGGAATACGTACGTCATCAGGTCCTTTTTCCTTTCCTTATAGATGAGCTGGTACAGGAGCGGGATTCCAAACGGAAACTCGAGGACGAAATCAAGAGACTTCAGGACGAATTGAATGACACGAAAAGCCAAGTAACTATTGCTGAGTTGCAAAAGAATGATGTAGAAATGGAACGTCAACGATATCAAGGTGACCTGAAAACTCTACGAAGAAAATATGATGGTAAAATATTTATAATGCACCATGTAAATAATTATAGATTTATTACACCCACAGAACTTTGCTTATATGATGTATGAAATGATCACATCATTACAGTATCAAGTATGACTTTGTAGGATCACCAATTATGCAGTATAAGTAGTTAGTTTATCACGCAGGAAATAATGCTTTTGCGGTTTCACTTCCTGTCTTCTAAGAACAGTGCAATGAGTTAGTATATCTGTGACAGCTTTTGGTATTCTTATTTTTCATTTCAACAGAGTCAATCAAGGATATTACTTCAAAATATGACACAGAGATCCATAAGCTGAGGAATGCAAATAGTAAACTGGAGGCGAATATAAGTGAGGTTCGGGAGACTCTTTCACCCTCGTCGGGAGTAAGTTTTGACGGGCCTGGGACGGTGTTCTCAACTGTTGGGCAGCATTTCAAGAAGAGTTTAGCGAGAAAGATTAATTCCACGATGACTGCAAGTAATGACAGTCTTCATGAAATCGATGAGCCAACCAAAGTTCGACCTTCTAGCACTTCCAAATATGTAAGAGCTTATTTGAAACATGGAATTAGCTTCAGAATCTGGATATGTATTTGGTAATATCATTGAGGATTTGTTTGCAGGCTCATGAAGATGCTGAGATGTTGAGATCCCTTGTAGTTCAGTTAGAAGAGGAACTGATTGCTTTAAAGGAAAAGGTTAGGAAATCTGATGAACAACTAGCGGCACTGCAAAATGCTCAAGAATCACTAGTCAAAGGGAATGATGCCCTGACACTCTTCCTGCAAGGAAAGGACGTGCAGGATGTTTTAACTCAACTAGACGATAAAGTAAGATTCCTATTATAAAGCTTTGCTGCTGTTAAATCGAAGTTGAAATATACATAATGCTAATGATTGATTTGTACAATTTTGGTTTAGTTACGGACTGCGCAAAACGGACTCGAAGCGGAAAAATCTTCACGCGCAGACTTGGAAATGTATGTGGCATTCGCAAATGCGCAAAAGACTTTATTACAAGACGAACTGGATAAATCCAAATTGGAAATGAGGGACCTGAAAGAAAGGTACGAATAGCATGCACTTAATTTGCTTTAGGCTTTTAGTGCCTTAATGCGCCATCAATTAATTCATGATTTATGCATGGTTTCCTCTTCTTTATCATACTTTAGATTAGATCTGGAACGCAAGCGATACGAAGAAAGCTGTAAACGTTATGAAACAATTTCGAAAACGCCAGAGGAAGTGATCCAGGCAAAACTTGGCAAACTACTTGAAGCGGTAGCTCAAAGTCGTAACTGTCCACCTGACGATGCCATGAAGAAACTTACTGAACTGCAAGAAATAAGTGAGTCTGATGGAGCAACATCAGATGTAAGTCAATATAGTTTGCTAGACATTTATGTTGATCCCTCAGGGTGAAATACTGTTAAGGATGCTTATAACGGCTGAATGTTTAACATAGGGAACTTCCAGTCAGCCTGTGGTAACTTGCAAAGAATGTGATAATCGCCTAACACAAATTGACAAACTGAAGGAAGAACTTCATAAATCCGCACAGTTTAGAAAAGAGATTGAAGAGGAGAGTAACACAAAGGCGCAAATTTTACAGGTGTGAACAGCTCCTTCATGTAATAATTTTAATAAACAAGATAAAGGTTAACCGGTTACTAATTTTCTATTGCTTTTTACAGACGCAACTAAAAGGTTTAGAGGAACAGATGGGAACTTATGAACTGTTACTTCATGAAGTCAACACGACATCTCAGCAAGCCATGGACAACATGGAAAACCAACTGAAGCGACTGCAATATGAGCGAGATTCAGTCCAAAGCAGCATTGAAAAGTAAAACAGACGCTGTATTTTTTCTGAATTAAATCCAAATTAATTATTCACTATTGTATATCAATGCTAATTAATTTTTCTATATTTTTTTATCAATTACTTCACTAGACTCGAATTAGAAAACGACAATCTAAAGGGAAAACGTGTCAAGAATTCTCTCGCGATGCAAAATGAACCGATCTCCCTTCCTAATGACGTGATGGTAAGGGAAATAATGACATAAATATAATACCTATCAAAAAATTAACGACAGTAAAAGATTTTTTGTCAGTAAATGTATTAATTCTTTTTGTAATTTTCAAATTAGGAGCTGCAAGAGCTCGTGCTGAAGCTTCGGGAAGATTTAATTAGTGTTCAGGTTGGAAAGGAAATGGTTGAGGGTGAACTTCAGTTTTTGAAGGATCAAATGAAAATGATTGAAGAGGAGAAGCAGACAATCGAAGAAGGCCTAAATGTTGAAATTACTAACATGAGGTAAAGTCACTGATGAGAGCAAGCCGTGCTGGCGTAGTGAATACAATATCAAAATGTATTTCGCTGATATAACATGGGTTTTCCCTTCGAATCCCTAACTGCTCTAACAAAAAATGACGCGTGCGGTAAATTCTGTCAAAGTGATTTACTTTTCCAATAGTTTTTCACTTTAATACATACCAATAAGCTTGTATTAACTACGAGAGAAATTATCCTAAATTCTGGGTATCTCGCTTGGGGAATGATTATATAGCATATCATTCTTCCTTCACGAATAAATACATACATGCAAAGTCTCTGATGAGTTAATCGTAATTTAGGTATGTTATGTAATTTGTCTAAATAGAAATTGAATAATGATGATATTGATGATTGATATTTGGAATGTTTACAGGGACCTGCTTAACGAAGGCAGACATAAGTGCGAGTCATCTGAAGAGGACAAACGAAGACTAGAAAGGGTTATTAATGACGTAAAAGCAAAACTAATGACTTCCGAAGCCCAAATTAGCAAATATTATCAGTCGAAAAAACATAGTGAAGAACTAGTTAAAGAAAAGGTAAGATCTTTGCAACAGTTTTGTTTAGATCATCGCATTTAGTAAATACGTAGGAATGATATTTTGATTGTGTCGAATTCCCATTTTATAGGAATCGGAAAGGGAATCCGTGATGCGTGAGAATCATGAACTCCAAGGAAAAATAGCTACTCTGCGTAAGGAACTAACAAATAGTGAGGAACTTCAAAAGGATTTAATTTCTCTGAGTAAATCACTTCAAATGGAGTTGGAAGCGATCAGATGCCCAGAAGCAGAAGTCCGTTGGCAGCATCCGGATGATATCAGTCATTGTAAAAGCTGTAAAAAAGGATTCCACGATACTAGAGAAAAGGTGGGAGGGAAATAATAACACATCTGCCTAATATTTAGGCTATTTATTCTATTGTCTGTAAATCGACTTTCTTTTTTTTTCTCTAGCATCATTGTAAACATTGTGGACGGATATTTTGCCCCGAATGTCTTAGTAGATCGGTTCGTAGAGGGACCCGAGATTACAACGTCTGTGGCTTCTGCCATACGCTACTGGCCCACGATTCCGCTCCCTATTTTAGCACTGAGCCCCCGCACTCTCCCGACTAGAATTCACTTGTGAAAAGCATAATACTATCTTTATTTTAATTATATTTTGAGATGTCCACCATTTTACAATAATAGTATACTACACACTCTTCTACAGTGTGCGAATCAGTGACGTAAGTTTAACTCGAATCGAACTATGCATAATACATGTCAGCATTTTAATTTTAAGGTTGTTCCACAATCTCTCGTTTTAATCATCTTTACGCAAGAATCGCAGTTTCATCTCCTCCTAGCGAACCAAAACGTATGATAATCAACACCACTTTCTGTCTTGTCAATTTACCATGTATGATTGTGAGTCTAGTGTAAGGAGAGAATCATATATTGTCATCGTCATCTATCAACTAAGATTTCAAATGAAAATACAATATTGTTTTGTTTCTGTCAACTTTAAATGAGAAGTTATATTATTTATTAAATGTCGTAACAAATATGTATTGCAATAAAAGCATTCCTTAAATCCTTTATTAGGTAATGAAGGAGGTAACAAACAACTTGAGACTAATTCCTTTGTCACATAAAACATGGTTGACGATTACTGCATAGTTCCCCACATCATTTTTTTTTCGCCGGGGATTCTCGTACGTTACAAATACCTATGTACAGCAGTCTTCGTCGTGTTGCAGTGATTGCGCTAATCGTGAAAGTCGTGAGCGTGCCATTCCATAAGCCCCTCTTCTTAATTACACATTGCTCATCATAACATAATATTGCATCCCATGAATAATATGATAAAAAACTATGATGTGCTTGTGCTGCTCAGGTTGGCTGAGGCAGTCCCTCAGTAGATCATCCCCGAGTGGAAATCATTCCTGTGAAAAAACACGTTCGGATTGATTGTAGAAACGGTTGGCTCCAGCGTGGTGTACAGATTTCCGTCTGGGATATGAAAGAAAAGGGACAGGGAAGATGGGCAGTTAATTGACTATTAAAAATGGGTCACTACCATAACGTTATCTTATGCACATTTACATTTGGAACCCCTTACCACCCCACAAAGTTGCTTTGTAATTTTTCGTTCCCGGCTTGAAATGGAAGAATGAGGGGGAGTAGCCAGAACATTGATCCTCCTGGTCTTCAAAACACACTGCTTCTTTGTCCAGTGATGCGAGTTGTCGACCCTACAAGGTTGCGCGGGATTCATAATAAAAGAAACATAATGAAAGGGATTAAAAAATGATAATCAGCGATAGAAAGTAAGTAGTCAAAACAAAGTTAGTAACACACTTTTGGCATAAACATGATAAGAAAGGTTGTCAGACTGTGGGCCACCAAACCAAACGAGACGCAGGCATCTTGATGTCTCCCCTGAAAAATACAGAGACAAGTTCAGTTAAATCCCGTTTTTATGACATCACACCAAATTAAATCTCAGGATTCCTTTATTAACAATTTCATGGCCTCAACGAGAAGAAAACCTCAGTCAAAAATATGATTTGATTATAATCCTACCATCCGTAACAAAACAATGACAAAAAAACTAGCGGATTTTATTTGTAAAAAAATAGCACGTTTCATTCTAACCTGCAACATCCACCCAGCCACAGTCCAGCTCAGAGCTACAGGGACGGTAACAACGGCAGTAATTAGAATGTAGACGGACTCCCTGTAATTTTCAACAACTCCTTTGTAGGCTGCACGGCCAGCGAGAAATCCCACCATGAGGACGAGGAAGCCCACGTACGACAATGAGTACAAAAGCTGAACAAAGGATGTTCCACATTGGAGAAGAACTGAGCGACCGGACTCCACCGTCTTGAAGGAAAAAAGAAAAAAAATCGCACAACACAATTAGCGGGATTATAAATTGCATAGATAAAAATGTTCTCTAGTTACATAATAACCTAGACAAGAGCAGGTGGGTGGAGGACCAAAGTCGTTACGAGAGAAAGAGTACAGTTTTGTTTTAAGAAAAGAAATTCCTTTCTGCATTCCACAATCATAAATGTATTTTGTTGCATTTTTCGTGGACAGTTAGTAGGTGAGTAGGGATGTGGATGTTTTGCAGAAAAAGTCATAATGACACTAACACTAAAGAGACAGGAGGAATTGCGCCACAGTTAAATTTGAAGGAGATATGCCTGCATTATTCTCAAAATATACGTAACTTTTCTTCGCTTCTGTATCAGAGATGGCAATGGGCAATAATAGGGGTTACCCGTTAATGCCCAAAGGCTTTAAATCGGGTTTTAACGGGTGATGTGGGCAATAATTTAACATGTAATGTATTGCTCTTAACCCTTAGAGAAAAAAAAGCCCGCGTAATATAAATTGCTCGTTATAACCCGTTATAACCCATACCCCTTAAAACCCGTTATAACCTGACCGGGTGGGTTATATCGATATAACCCGCAGGTTTTGCCATGCTTGTTCTGTATACCATTTCATATTACATATTAATGTAGTACAGCACATAGGTTAAGTAGTACATGTTTTGTAATAAAACATTTTTTGCATGAATTGCTACATTAGTACAGACCGGAGGAATCGAATGGGTTTGGAATTTTCTCATATTTTTCATTAACACGGAACTACGGATTTGTGCAGAAAATCAGAGCATTTTTTTGAAAGTATCTGAATAATTGATAAGATTATTAATGAGCAATTTGTCGTTGTTTATAAATATATTTTATGTAACATTTAATATCAAATAGTCTAGTTTGATTCAGTACAAAATGCAAAATGTGCTATGGCCCCAGTGGTTTTTCGTTCTTGAGAAAGCTTTAAGCAGATCGTGTGGAACGTATTCCACTGACAATTAAATTGCTTAATTAAATTATTTATGGTGGATGGACAATCATTTGTATTACTTTGGTGACCTCGGCGACCACTAAAACATTTTATTTTTATTTTTTATCTGCGGCTGATGAAAGATGTAAAAAAACGAAGTGTAGATTTGACGGACTGTTCGCTTAGTAACTTTGTCGATAAGGTTAAGGAATATTTGTTATCATTTAGGGGAGATATATATGTAAAGTACTAATCGATAGATTTATTTTAATATTTATTGTGTACAACTCTTGCTTTGCTCATTGATTTTCCAATTGTTATATTGATTTTTTGTCTAGCCTAAGGTGTCCCACTAAGGCAGGGTTATGCTGGGAGAGCAACTTATGTATAGTTGAAGTATTGACACTCTAATAAATCAAATTCAAATTCAAATTTGATGATACAGAATGTGTATGATTTGGATGTATTTACTAGATGGCACGAAGCTTTACGAAATACACAGTCCATTTGCATGCTATAAGTTATGCACGATGTCATCCTTTTTTCCTTGCAGTATTTTCCTTCTTTCATTTTCATTCAGATCTTTTAAAATATGGAACTTCAAGCGAAGGAAATGCTGCTTTCTGTTCAGTAATTTCTTGCTATGAATTGCTATTCCTGATAAATACCAAAGCATTTTTTAAACTAGCGAGTTGAAATGCTCGCCATATCCGGAAATGCTTTCTTTTACACACAGATTACATTCAACCACAGAAAAATCTGCTTAAAAAACACTAACATAATAGCCACTGCATCAAAGCCATATTGTATTAATTATCTGAGCTGAGCAGAGAGTAATGTCGTGTTACAAAGAAAAGACGTATAACATAACAGAGCAAATAAAAAATGACTGTGAAAAAGCCCCAGTCATACTTAATTTCAGGTTTAGTACATTTTAAATATTTTAATACTAGTTTTCCATTCTCCGACTGCAAACTTAAACCGTTCATAAAAGGAGAGATCATTGATTTACTTCAAGTCATTATTATTATTCTCATCATTTATACTTTGCATTTTTTTTTTGGAAATTGCACATATTCTGCGATACACCTTAATTGTGCCATGTCATATGCCATTTCGTCGTGATCATCATGAATCATGACTTATGAGACTAGTTTACTCATCGTTAGCTATTTTCTTTGTGTGGTACTCTTAAAGCCGTCTACAAATCAGCTACAAAAACTGTTCACATATTGTCTATTCAACTCTGCGTATACATAACTGCGTTGCTCGTGTCTTCCCCCAAAAAAATTGGCTAGGCTGTAATATAATATGCATAAAATCACGAACAGAAACGGAGGATGACAGACGGTAAAATATCGTTCGCAATTATAGTCAAAGGAAAAAGAAAGTGAAAGGAGTGAATGAAAGGGAGAGGCTCATCGAAAGCTATATGTCATTTTATACTTTAATTAAAGTGTTCAGAATTCAGAGATTTAAAGTTTTGAAAAATTGAATTACTAGTTGAAATTTTGTAAAAAGTAAAATTATTAGTCGGAAGATGTTTTTAATTAAAAAGAGCAAGATAAGATTGAAGTTTGCATACCTGAAGATAAGGTGGATACATGATGACCCACTGCGTGTCAACAGCAACTTGGACGAGCACCGCGAAAAAGAGGAGCATCCCCTGATAAGATGTTGGAAGATAAATCCCGGTGTCCAGACTTAGGAGAAAGACACACTTCACCATAAGCACGGAGAAGATCAAGCTATACGTTATCCCCACCCCAAGACGCCCAACGAAGCATCCAATAATTGAAGGATGAACTGCAAACATAAGGGCTAGGAAGGAGCACAGAAACAGTCCGAACAAGAGCATTTGGCCAAGGAACAAGTGTCGTCTCGATTGGCCCCTAGCCCTGCACAGGACATAAACTTCGAACAAAATGATGAGTATCATGTTCAACGCTGCCAACACGAAGAGAGGGATGGTCCACAACTCCCTCTTGAGAAATCCCCCGATCGTCATCCCGTAATAGAAGCTATCCTCCTCCGCAGACTCGATCAAATCATCCCTCCCGAACTGACTATCCACGGACCAGACCTTGTCCGACTCTGCGCGCTTCACATCCCCCAGATTCTTAATGACACTGTTACTATTCCCACTAGGTCCTGATATTCCTAACCCACTATTTCCGAAACTTGCTGAGGATCTCGCACTCTCCTCACTTTTTTCAACATGCTCATCCCTCAAACTGCTCCCACTCCCTATGAGATCCTCTTGAAACTGATCCTTTTTTATCACTGCAGTGATGGTTCCGGTGGTGGTGTGATGAAAAAGATCCTCATGAAAGCTATGACTATCATCATCATCTCCACTCGTGTCAAAATCATAGCCCACTGAGGACTCACTTGTGAGATAGTCCTCCACACTGTTGGTCGCGTGCTGTTGGTGAGAATGATGTGATTTTTGATGATCTACATGAGCATCATCTTCTTTTTTGTTGTTACCACCAATTAAGTCCTCCACCCCCTCATCATCCTCACCATCATCCAAGCTCAGATATTGTTGTTTGGCGGTGAGAAGGGCCCCCTCGCTGCTGTCGTCCTCCATTGGGATGTATTGGTCTGTTTGGAGGCTGCTGCCTTTACCACTCTCACTTTTCACGCTGCCAGTCCTGCCAGCGTGACGGGGATGATCGCTACTGCTATTATGATTATTGAGTGAAACATTTTCAGCGTCATATTCATCATCGCTCAGAAGCGTTGTATAAGTATCCGTTTTCCCTATGGGATTTTCACGTTTGCTACTGCTACTACTAGGCTCCCTACTTGTACCGTTATGATAAGCAGGACTACCCTTGGCAACGTCCTTGCTTAGGTTCCTCCAAAAGTCGGCAATTCTACTGAGAATGTTACTACTACTTTTCTCGAGCGTCCCATCTATATCCGAATGACGAAATGTAGCTAGGCTTAGATAGCTTGGCGGTAGGAGGGTGGGTGGAATAGGGAGGTTCGAAGATGAAGAAGGGGAAATAGTTTTATTTTTGCTATGACTATTCTTTAGACTTTTACTACTACGACTACTATTACTCTCATTAGTACTGAGGTTTGGGACGGAGGAAGATGTTGGCAAGGTTGGGGAATGCGAAGAAGCTTCTACAGAATTTACGGTCTGTTTCTTATAGAGATCATTCTCTAAGCTGTACCTTTCAATGTCGACGCTGGTCGCATCACCCCCTGTCGTGTAGTAGGGTCCTCCCATAGCATCCCCTGATGTGAATAGGGAGGAGGGCTCTTCCCTTGGGAGTACGTTGGAGGGTGCTGTGGGCTTCATCCCTTGCCGTTGTATTCTCTGATAGTGATGAAGTCGTTGGTGAAGATGTTGCTTGTCACTTGATGGGATGGTGCTGCTAATACTTGAAAATGGGGAGGGGACGTTTGGAAATCTGGTGATGGGTGACATACCAGCATTACCACTAGGCTCATGGCTTTCCATTGAATGACTTTGACTATAGAAGCCAGTTGGTGCTGCTTGGGCTGTAGTCATGCTAGAGTCGTATGGAAGGGGGAGGCCTCCCCTTCTGGGAGACGTGAGCTTCTCTAAAATCGCAGCCCTGCTGCTGCCACCACTAGCCCCAGTCATGCCATTACTACTGGCTGTCGTCATTCCTCGACGCATCACTGAGCTCCCAGGCACGGGCTCCACATGACCGGCTTTGAAAGGGAGGACGAAGGACGGGAGGCTGAATAGGAGGGAGGTGAAAATGAGCAGAAGTGCTGACGAGGAGGACAGGTCTATTGAGGCTCCCAGACTAAGTAAACCTTTGGGATTGTGCGAGCTCATGATGACTCAAGTTGATATAATTTCCTTTTACGAGGAATAACAGTCTGTCAGCTTAATTTAACTTTCTCCTATCATTTAAAAATGGTCATTAAATTTTAACGTCTCAAGCTGAAACCTAAAGCATAAGGCATCTCATCCCACCCCAACAAACGCAATAAACGCACTTTATAAAAGTCTGAAAGAAAAATATTCAGAGCATTGTCGAGCAGTCAAGAGTCGGTGGACAATATGGGGAAAGTCAGTCAAATCTCTTTTATAAGTCCAAACCGTCATTGTTAAAGAAGCGTCATAAAAACGTCCTCATAAAATTCGAAACGTCACCGTCCCCTTCTCTCCGCAATTAACAGTTGAGTGAGATAATTGGATTAGGACTCTTCTTTAATTAGCCTTCCCCTTGGATTCAGCTTCCCCTGTAATGACAAATCATAACCGGATTATAATTCAGATGTAAATTAAATTAGAGTTGATTTATGACAGAGATTTGATGGCTTCTGTATTATTGCAAATCGGTGGCTTCACAAAAAGTAACTCGGCAGTTGGTATATAACTAAATATGATCGTACCTGTGGAAATTTGAATGGGCCAGATTGTTTTTATGCTGACTTGCTGAAGCGTGAAGTGAAACCGCTTTAAAAAATGAAGGTGCATTTTTCAAACTGCACCATTAAAAATGGCAAACCGATCTGTTCCCTTTCGCTCATCCAACTAAAGTTATAAAGCATCAGGTATATGAGTTCAAAGATTAAAAAATGAATATCGGAAGCTCCTACGATTAGCACAGAGCAGGGCTCATGCCAGGTACAGAAAATATCTGAAAAGGGATTTCTCAATTTGATTGGAATAAGGAATGATCAAGGTATATAATAAAAGCATAAAGACATTAAAAAAAAGTTCTCCTTATTTATAAAGGCTTAGGTAGGTCGTTAAATCTGACGCAGACGCAGACCCACAAAAAACAATGCGTGAATAAACTTGCGAGAATCAAAGTCAGTCTAAAACAATGAGACTGAATGGTTCACTGCCTTGTAAAAAGTAATATGTAAATACCTATCATTTTCTGTGGCGTTCTAATAAAAAAATCCTTTTCATTATTGTGATTTTCGAGTTGAGAATTTTTTTTAGGGGAAGTTCTCTTTTTTTACCCAAGTCAACAATGCATAACAACAATGCTCTGGCATGATGCTTGGCTTGAAGTTAAAATAAAAGTTTTAATGTTCGACTTTTCCCTCTTTACTTTCCTCTTCATCTTTGCGATTTTTTCATGGACTTGATTGACTTTGATTAAAATGCAGTGTTTGACTGTAAAACTGATTGAAAATTGAATTCTGGCTTGGTTTCTTTATCAAAAGTAAATATTTACCTTCCGTAGCTCTTAGAACGTATTGTTGTGGTTGGGGGAAATGGGATGAAGTCTGTTTGATTGAGATTCAAGATCAATATCAGTCAGTCATAAAGTATTCAAGATCTTTTAAGATATATACTTAATTTTATGCAAGATCCATTTCCTTTTTTGCTCACTGAAAATGTCTAATTTTTTTAGATTTAGATGACTGCCATTTCCTACTTTTTCGAGCTGTTTAATGTTGCAAATATTGCAATTTAATTAATGACTAAATGTAGTCAGAGTTGCATTTTGTTGTTATTTGTCTTGTTTATTTATGGGTATTTTAAGCAAACAGCTTAATGAAAATTTATGAGTTTCTAATAATAATATAAAATTAGGATTTAACCGACTGTAGCTGTAGCGATTAATAAACAATTTGTTGAGATGCATTACGTGTCTGATTTTGTAATCATTGTTTAATCAATCCTGATAACGCACTAGGGTGAAATTAATTATTGATTTTTCTCTCTTCCTGTACACGAGCCCGTTAATCATATCATAGTAGTTTAAAGTTTAATCACCAGTAATTATAAATTACCCATTTTAAGCCTTAAGCCATATTTTTGGATACAATCAAGATGTAAAGATCAATCAAGTTCTGCACGATTAAAATCGAATGCAAATATGCATCAGATATTCTAAAAATGCATTTAAAGTTCTCTCTAGTTATGAAAGTACTTGCACAGATTCGAAATTGCTCGTGTTTGATGTTATAAAATGACTAACGACGCCCTACGGACCTTTTTTAATTTCAGGCCTTAAAAAACAGGCGTGTCCATGTCATTGCTCTTTTTGGTTCGAAAGTGAATCCCTTCAAAAATCCCAAACTTCGCATGTTTTAATGTCAAATTGATTCTGAACGAAAGAAACCTTTGAAATTTCTCTCTTTGAACTATACACATCTGCATAATGCTATATATTGAAATTTTCAAAACGACTTAATTCATTTTTTTTTCGCCATAATTATATCATTATATATATTCCATCTTGCTCTTGGGCGTTTGTATAACCTCTCATTTCTCAAGATGCGTTACGTTATTATCATAACACACATGACAAAAGGCAGGATCAAAAAAAAAATCCTCTGTAATAGCCCATATATTATCTGTTAATGACAGCATAATTGGAATACTACACGAAGAGGACCCTCTTGATTCACCCCTGTCACGGACTGATTGTCACAGTTTGTTGTGGTGCGTATCAAGCCAATTTACAATAAATACATGATATGAGCTCAGTCATTCTAAATATAAGATGGTTTCTAAACTCATAAAACAAACATACGAGCCGCTGATGATGATGATCACTCCTAAACCCCACCTAAGTTTGCAGTTTTTACTACGCATTTTTCCCACTACTGTACTGACATGACAGTGCAGACTCAAACTCATGCGAAAAGAATGTTGGATTGTGGTAAGATGAATCTATCTGTGGGTGTCCAAAAGCTGAGAAAGAAAAACCATAAAAAATATATCTCTCCTCATATAACAGTTCATATAAAATCCGACAAGTTTTGTTATCCTACGGCTTCACGTTGCTCCTCGAAAAAAAAACAGTATCATTCAAGGAGGAAATATAACTCCGCAGGTCGTTAAAAAATAACACGCGGCATAAATATTATCCTGTCGAACGGTTTTTTACTGCATTTTTTATGACAGGCGTAATATGCAAACTGCGAAGATATTGGTAATGGTAATAAATAAAACCATAATTAATTTCTTTTTTGGGATTTATCTGAAAATGCAGATGTATTGTAAGCATGTGAAGTTAGGCTGATGACGTGCTTTGTCTGCGCCAAACCATAAAGAAAATATCCTTGAATACTATTGAACCCACATATTTTTTTTTTCATTACAGCTCTGCACCGCACCGAAAAACGCTAACTTTTTTTGTTAAAAGGCATGCAGACGTTTAATGATCTGCGTGGATTTTTTTATTGCTAATGGGAATGAACGCATGGAGTAAATCGTTTTTGAGTTGATTGGTGTTAAAGAGAAGGATTTTTTTAATAAATGAGGTAGGAGGAAAAAAATAAAAAATGAACAATGATTCTTTTGTGTGTGGATTTGCCATTGTTCGAAAGGAAGCTTTTTCGAAATGTAAAACAGGAGCCAGGAGCAGTTGTCATGCCGGCAGCATTTTTACAGCTTAGTTACTTAAAATATTAGTATCAATCATTAGCCAGAGGCGAACTTGCTCTATAATTTAGCTAATTGTAAAAACGGATGCGCATCATAATAATCATAACATGTTAACGTACTATTTCAATTGTAAATGATTCCGGAGAAATGAGCAGAAATTTTAGGATTGGATCCCGAAAGACGAGAGAAATGTAAAGCGAGATGTATCAGAATGCCCCGTTACTTTAGATTATTAAAAATTACGTTAAAATTCCGTACTTCTGGCTTATAAACTTGATAATAGGCAAGAGGGTTTCTTGTGAATTTAATTTTGTACAACAGCTTTCACTGAATTTGAATATAGTCATTGTCATGCCATGTCATGAGAGAAATTTGTACTTAAAGCAAACTAAATCATTCGACTCAATCACTTAAATTGGTCGCAAGTCATTGTCCAAGTCAATTTACACGGCGCTTACAACCAAATCGACGTAGATAAAATGAATTTACGATAGAAGGACCGGCTGACACCTCTTTATTATTTACACTAGTCGACTAGTCAATTAGCCCAACAGAAGTAAAACATGTGCGAAAATCTATTTAAGTTGCAAATCTATCTTGTTTTCTCTCATTCGAGCGATGGGGAAAATTGAATATTGTAAAACAATGAATATCTAATTGTTTTTCACATAATATAGCATTGAAAGTAGCACCAATTCTCAATTCTGCGTGTTTCAATTTATCCGCAATTTAATTCCATATATGCACTTTTGCAATTAACTTTTTAACTGAATTAAATTCTTTCATAATAAGAAAGCAAGAATGAGAGACAGCTCTAACACGATTAATTTTATACTACTGCCACAATTACTTTAAGTAAACGGTACAAATACCATCTGGTCATGACAATTAAACGTTAAATTTTATTAGCTATTGCTGGGTTAATGATTCCAAACAGAGAAATTGAAATCGACGATGCAATGGAGTGACCAAATAGTTACATTAGATAAAAACATATCTCGCGAATCTCCCCTAATATCCTATAAATGATACAAGATAATTATCATAATAATGACTTATGATGAATATGATGATGTTAATTACATGAATAATATTAATGAGTTAATGAAAAACTCTTTCGAACACGTTTAACTCCCAATTTTTATCCTTCGTCTTTCCTCGCCATCTGTATCATTCATTACAATACAGAGATTGAAGTTGCATGCATAAAAACACTCTGTTTTCAAAAATGAGAGGCAATGATAATGAGACCGAATAAAGATAAGAAAGGATAAATAGATTTGCGCACAGCTTTACCTATTTAATATGATCGTGTGCTTATCAGTGCATGCCTCTGCTCTGCATTTGAAGCATCCAAAATAGTCACGATGATGATGAGCAGGAGCAAAAGGATGAACATAAAAAGAGAATCTGCTTTTGGGCTATTCAATTTAGAACAAAAAGCCTTTTTCTTTCTCTTTAGAAAAAAAACGAAGGAAAAAAACTTTCTTGGTGTAAAATTACTCTCAAAAAGTAAAGTGCTCATCATCGCCTTGATTATCTTATGAAGGCTCTCTGGTTGCAGTTTTGCATTGCTTGCCAATTTAGTGATAAACAGCCTCCGCTGAACTTGATCCCAGGTTCGCATCATCATCCCCCATCATCGTATTCATTTCTCTTCTCCACTGAACTTTTTGATCTATTAATTAATGATTACTCAGTTTGAGAAATTCATAACCGGTCAGATCTCAGCGAAGAGAGAAGCCAAGATACTTTTGTTTGGGCTACATGCATAACCCTCCTCCTTTTCAATCCCTTCATTCATCATCATCTTATCATCAGTATGTACCATCTTATTTTGATTTTTGGAGTGGAGCCCCGTGAAATGAAGTTACAAGGGAGGAATGAATGGGTTGCGGAGGTGTAAACTGATTTCAAAATTGAATTCAGATCAGAAGCCCCACTGCATGAAGATGATTATCGCATTTATCGATTATCATGTTTTTCTTCCCTTTTTACCCACTTCTTCGAAAGAAAGAGTATGAAGGGGATAGTTTTTGAAAGAGAGAGGAGATCTGGCTCAAGGTAATCTGGATTATGGAGCACAAGCTTTTATTCTGATTTTAAGGACGTGGCTTAATTATAAGGGAAGAAATGTAATTTTCGATCTTTTTTTTAAATATGTACTTCGCAATTTATAGGGAGAATGAAGGTGCACAAATTATTAGCAAGAGATACTCAACAATTATTATTATATTAAGATGAATATCAACCAGGAGTAGGAGTGCATTTTAAGAGTGAGCAAAGTTGCATTCACATTAATAAAAACTGGGTCGAATATTTAGGCATGACGTAAACACGGAATGAACCTATTGCGCAACCAAAAACTGAATATCGAAAATTGCAAAAATATAGAATAAATCAGTGCAATGCATAACTAATCCTGGGTTTTATTATTGGGGCATTGTGGAACAGAACAGAAAGAGGCGTCAATGGGGGACAATAACTTCTAGAATTAATTATACATTTCGAAGCTTCCGACTTTTCTTAGTCCATAGCAAAATAAAAGTATTGTGCAATTATGCATGAAATTAATTGTAAATTTGCTGGTCTCGAATACTCGATTATGCAGTCGGAATTTTGGATTTCATGAATTTACGCTCAGTTGACATTTTTTCATAGTAAACATTGCAATTTCATCAAAAAAAAACTGTGACTTCCCTCCGTAAATACCAATCAATGCAACCAAATTTCAAAGCTTTCAATGTGGAAGTATCATCGATCTTGTACTGATTTTACATAATTTTAAGCACGAACGCAATATGTATGCAATAACAATAGTCTCATTAATGTATGAATTACTTAATTATTTGGAAATGGCGTCTGGTTGGACTAATACAGGAACTGAGCTGTCAGCGTCAACGTGCGCCATCGTCTCATTGCTCAAAGCCTCCGCCTAAGCCTGGTACTATATACAATTCAGATACTTGCGTTGCGTAACCATTTTTTGGTAAATCAGAATTAAGTTAATAAACTCAGCTTGCAGTTGCAACGATAACTTGATGAAGACGACATTAGCCGTTTGATCGTCTCTCAACTTGCCTAATTTAAGAACTGCTTATACGACCATTCCAACAGTCATTTCATAATCATTAGTGACAAACATTACATGACTCTAGCTATGGCATTTTTATCCTGCTTTTCCTTCAAGTAAAAAAATTAACTAATATACACAACATTAAACCTTGTACATTTATTTATTCACAATTGTGATATTAAACAATTGTTCGAGAAAAGAAAGAGGCACGTAGTCATATCAAAAAGGGAGGGAAGGGACAGCTCACTGATTATATGAATCTTAATTCATTTACCTTTTTTACAGAATGAGGTTGATTAGCCATTGGAAAATGCTCACATAACAAACAATCTAATGCAATTTTTCACAGTCTAAAAAAGCTGATCGTGAGCGAACAGGATGGAGAGCATAAAGGGCTTTGAAGCCCTCATGTCATTCAAAATGTCAAGTTTTCAGCGTTGTCCTTCATCCCATATTAAAGTATTTCTGCGAAGTGCATTGAGCCAGCCTCCTTGTCATTGTTGTCTACCTTGAGGAGTTCATAAGCTGCGAATGAGTTTGAAACGTATGACAAATCTGTCTCTGCGAATTTGTCGTTAAGGTTTAAATGTAAATCGTTCCGATACCACAGGAGGAGTGATAGCGCCATGTTATGTCATATGATGAAAATTCCGCTCTGAAAGGAATAGTCAATCAAACTGATAATGATATAAATTTTTAGGTATTTCTTCTCCCTCTTCCTGAGCATTTTCTTTATGTTAGGTATACTCATTTTTTGCAATATGGCTATAGCCAATGCAAAACATGAAGAGATGTTATTACAATGCCATTATGTAAGCAGTATTTAGAAAAAATCGAAACTTCAGATTTTGTTTCGCCAGTTTTCAGTAAAACCACAAAATTGAGCTTACAATTATAAGCAATTTGTCACCGCTGACACTTTTCAAACCGAAAAAATACATTTTCTGTCATGAATCATGGCGTTTTAGTAGAAAAAAACGGAATCTGATAGGAAAAAAGTAAAATGGTTATTGGTTTTGGTTAGCGTATTAACTTGTAAAAAGGAAGACGTTTGCAGTTTTTGACATTTGCCAAGTGTCTTGCTTCTCATATCTCTGCCTACTCCTTCAAGGGTATCAAATTTATATACCTACCCCTCTTTTGATTTTCTATAACTATCCTGAAGTCGTGGACCGTCAAATAATTATGTTTTTTTTGATGGTCCACATGGTCGAGGTTTTCACATGTTTTTTCCATCCGACTTCTCATGACTAAAAAAGCATTAATTTCGTTTTTTTTCATCTTCTCCCAGCAAAAATCATAAAATTCCTTCAAAAAGCTGAGACGAAATATGAGGGTTCCTTTAAACCCATCTCTAGCATGACATGAGCATAGCATAACCAAGATTTTCCCACGGTTTGACAGACCAGATTATAGATTTGAACCTTTGAACAAAAACAACACCTTGAACAAAGTTTAAGCACGTTAAAGGTTTAAATAAAATCATATGAAGCAATCTGGCATTGGATAAAATTTGCATTCTGACATTAATGAATGCAATTATACATATCAAATTGCTTATTGAAATTGATGGATTCATATTCTAATTTAGATGACATTCCCATCAGCTACAATTAAGCTGCCGTTACGAAATGATGATGGCAAGATAAACTAAACAAACGAAACAGCCCTATCCAAATTTTCAAATTAGTATTCTCAATCCATCCTTTCACAAACATTTTAAAATCTGCATCCCTTCTTGTGCAGAAATCCTCATTTCATTTACGAGCAGCCCAATAGAAATGCACATGCCTACACACCTTTACCTCCCCATTAGCTTCTGCAAAGAGCCCCAAACATCGAACAATTAATGTGGGTAATGGAAGCAAGCTTTTTTCATTAACTCCACTCCATGGTTGATGGCTTGCCAAAAATGTGTTATGCAGAGAATGCAATTATCACTGTATTTATCAAGCGGAAGGAAGTTAAGCACACAACTCAGCTTATAATGTTGCGATAAGTGCTAAATGCAGGGGAAAAAATTGACAAAAAATGGATGGTTCCGAGCGTGTAATATCTGCACCGTTACAAATGAAACTGGTTCGATTATGATAAGCATCGTTATGTTATGTAATAAATAAACGTATAATGATTATTACATATAAATAACTCATCAAGACGGTAAGCTAAGTGCATGAGGATGGTATGAGTGTAACAATAATAGTTACGATCAAGCCCCTCAACAACGGCGGGCTTCACTTAGTTCACTTGCAACGCCTTTAATAGTGCTTTCCTCGCTCGGATTACATTAAATTAAACTTTTTTCCACTTTACCGTAATAATGTGTGATATCGACATAACCAAGTGTAAGTTTGACGTGCCTTATCTCCCAAAATAAAATTTACAGGAATAATCGTCATTATTATTATCTTCATTGCATTTGCATATAAAAAAGCAAGCTCAACCGACAAAACGTTATGCTTTCCACCTTATCTGATCTATACCGAGCCTTACGACAACCACACCTGTGCATATTAATTGCTGATTCTGTCAATATCCCGTTAAAAAAGTTCCCAAGAATACAGTTAAAATGTAAGATGGGTGGGAATAATATGTAACTTACCGATTTAAGGAAATGCCAAGTTCCTTCCCTACCGGTCACCGAAGGTCATGTAAATACTAAGATGGGTTCATGTTACTTGCATGTATAGCAAATATTCACAATTTACGGATAACAAAATTCTATCAAGTATTTTGAAGCACGATTGAGAACTCACGCGAACGGCATCTGACCTAGATTACTAAAGTCCCACTAATTTCTTAATTCAATCAGATCGACTTTCCTTCTTCTTGAATGAAAGGGACAGTTGAGTAAAATCCCTAAAAAGAGTCACTATTCAAGTGGGAGGATGACAATTGATGAGCGATACGATTGACGAGACCAATCTGTCGTGTCTCTTTATTTCACTCCAAGTGCCTAACTCATTTGAACAATGTTGAAGGATGACAATCCATTTCTGAGTTCAATTATGCTGACACTGGCAAGAATCATGAGAAAAAAACTGAAAGGATCACTACCACAAAAACTGTCCTGAGCCGTCACACTAGTCCTCAGCGATTAGAACGGAAATTTCCCATTCTTCAGTCGACTGATTGACGCTGAATAATTTATCAGAGATGAATGGATCCCATTTTACAAAATTCTCAGACGCCGATGATCATCCTCTTCCTCTCTAGCTTAGACGCTGAATGGGAAGCAAAAGTGGAAATGAGTTGTTAGGGAGGCTGCCACGTTTGTTATATAAAAATTTTAAAGGAAAAAAACATTCTGCGGGCCTTTTTTCTCAACAAAGCAGAGCCCCTTAAAGCTCAGCCTTTTCTCTCGCAATGCATGAGCACTGCAAAAATCTACGGCTGCGTGCAGATAAGTAGCCAAGTTTTTACTATGAAACGCCGTGTAATGCTAACCAACCATGTAAAGAGAAGGCAGGGGAGGTTTTCAAATAATAAATGGAGAGTACTGAGGATCAAGTGAAGAAAAACGGAAAGCCTACAGGTCCTAAGGTAAATGGCTGTTTCGAGGTACTTGGCTTCATAGCTATGAAGTATTTTTAAGGCTAATTTTTACCTTTACTTATGGCAACAGCATGTACTATTATTAGGATTAGACAGTGAGGCAAGATTAACTCAACAAACTAAACCCTATTAATAGAGAAGGTTAACAATGTTAATGTTATACTAAACATGATAGTCACATTTAAGCCATTTCTGTGAGCAGTGGAGGTCATCGTGAAACATTGTCATTTTAACAGCATTTCTTCATGTCTCGTCTATAATGAGGAAAGACTGAAGTTCTATCTTGAACTTGGAGGAAGTCTAAATATATCTTATCCTGCATGTTTCACAAAACGAATTTGCACTTGAAACTTGTCTTGAGTAAACTAGGGAAGGAGGAGGCGCTATCAAGTATTTCTTCGAAATACTTATCTAGGGATAACCTCCACATGAAAAGGACGTTACCGTGTCTGGGCCATGGTTGTTGATGCTGATGGGGGAAGGGAATGTGCAATAGTGCATAATATGAAAAAGGACCACTGATGTAACCATATTTTTTACAAAATTGGGGATTAGCACTAGATAATCAACAAACCCTACAGAACAACAATGACTTTAGTGAAGCCCATAATTTACAATCAAGAGATTTGTTCGGACGTGTGGAATAATGAGGGATTTTTCTCCCTCTTCAGATGGGATTTTTAGCAAAGGGGTAAAAATACATTTTGAACGCATTATTTTTCCCTGCAATTAAGTAAAAGGGTTGGATTGTTTACCTTGTAACTTGCTATATAGATCATGTGCAGCGTGCAGCTCTTATTGTTTATTACGATTGCGTTATTACCATTTCCACTCTTATCTCATCGGGGGCGGGCTTCGTTACGTTATGAATTGTATTTTTCAAAGTATTACAGAGACTGGGCTCACTACACGTTTGAAACCATTTCCTTGACCTTTGGCGTACCCCTTTTCATGGTTAGGTGAAGACTATATGACGACGAGGGAACGTTTCGATGTAATAGGTATAGGGATGTTTTTTTGTGTATTAAAGCTTATTACGCATCTAGTCCGTGAAATCTCGATGAGATGAGTTTGTTGAAAGTGGGAACGGTGACGAGTGAAGGTCGACGTTACAGTATTAGAATGCTCAGATTAGTTAGCTAATAGCTATGTGGCCTTGAATTTATTTTAATTTTTTTTTCAGACCCATTCAACCAGACAGATTTCGCAGTCGCCGCTGGATTGATTTAAATTAGGAAAACTTACATCACTTTGTTAGGGTTGCATAATTAATGGATTTATTAAAAATTATCAGTCACAATTCATGTATAAGCATATTCATATAAATGGCAATTATGGCTAGAATAATAAATTTAAGTGGAAGAACTATGATCTTTCTTTGTAAATACATTTATTATCCTAGACAATCATATACGCAGGACACTTTAAATTATCAACCGGATATCATGATGTTATATAATATTTATATAAGCTAAAATAAACTAGTACTACCAAGGTTAAGTTTATAATTCAAAATGAATTAATTTTGGAGAAACAAATCAATCGCATTATTTTGTTATATTTAAAACGTTTAATGTATAGTTATGAATAATTTAGATAGAATAGATACCAAATTTTCCCCACTAGCTCTATATGTATATTAGTTTTAAAGTTATCGTTATGAAAAGAAAACTCACGGTCACACGCTTATATAAGTACTTTAGTTGGCTAATCGAAAAAGATTAGTTAAAAAGAATAATTAAGAACAATAAACATTTCTATTATTTTTATACTTAATTTTGCCATAAAAAGTTAAGTGTAATTACTTATTCTAAAAAATCCATCTTGAAGCTTGCGCAATAAACGTACGAGAATTAGGTTTTTTCACAAATCATACCAAATTGCATAACTCATTTAATGTTATTTATGTAACACAACTCTTTATAGTTTTGCTTTAATTCAAACCTTCTTTAATCCCCAATCAAGCAAATGAAAGCCAGAACGAAGCATTCCAATGCGCCGTTACAAATGCGACGTCCAGCTTCCTTGAAACTGAATTCTCCATTTGGCTCTGATCCATTTTCTTTCCCAACTTGATTCGCTTCCACCTTCCTCTTCATAGTCGGTTGCTCAGTGATGACCATGTTGAGTGAAGGATATAATTGTGGCTGAGCCTTTCCTTCAGCACCTTTCTTTGCATTCTGCAAGTGAGTTAAATAAACTAGAAAAGATGAGAACCAATAAGCTCTATTGCGAAATTAGCAAAATGTGTATCAACATACCCCATCTGACTTCTTCAACAAATTCTTGAACGGAAAGAAAGACGCTTTCTTGGGCTGATTTTCAATCACAACATTGCGGCTTTCCTTGTTTCCAAAACATAGCTGGTCATATTCCGTGATTAATGGGCGCTGGATATACTATTAGAACATAATTAAACTAACGATAGTAACGTATTCAATTATTTTGAAAAGACACATTCCAATCACATTCCACTCTGTTACCGGAAGCAAGTTGAATAGTCCTTCCCAAGCAATTTTTTGACTCTCCTTCACATCCTTCTCCAGTTGCATGATTCTGTTCAGCAATTCCAGCTTCTCTTCCTTCAACATATTCATCTCCGTCTCCTTTCGAATTCTCTCATCATCCGCAAGAATTAAAATTTCTTGGAAATAATCCATACTTACAAATGATCCCTGTATCTCCTGTACTAGATTCTCGACGTAACTCAACCTGCTGCAAACTACGAAATGAGAAATATCGGACGGTTTAATGATGTCATCTATGTACAGACGTAACATTATTTGTTTCGGTTGTCCTTGTGTAAGTTTATGGGTCTGATTGAAATGAAGCATTGAATTTATTGCAAAATGTCTATAAACTGTGGAATTTTATTGTGGATTTATGCACAAACCTTTGTCTAACTTTGTCTCAATGGGACTCTTTCTTCTTGAGATTAATTAACTATGAGATGAATGATAACTTCTGTCTTCTGCACTTGCTTCCCAACTTGTTCTTGACTCCACCCGGCTTGCAGTAGAACTGACAACTTTTTCACGCTTCAGTTTACGCTGGTCCCAAAATGATTATATCGATGACTAATAAGCAGTCTAAAGTCCACTGCCATTAAAACTTTTGTTAATAATCGTTCAAAATCTTTAATGATTACGTTCAGTTGATGGAGAATGATTCAGATTTTTGCACTTCCGTTCTCTCCAAAAGTCGACAAGCAACTAGTAATAAGTAATAAAAAGAGTTGGATATTTCCATCCCTCACGTTTTCTTGACCCCTCCACAACAAATGCAAAAATACAAGTGCTAAGTTACTATATACTTATTAGTCATTAATTTGCGATTTCGTCAGTTCAGTTGATGGATGCAAAGAAAAATGACAGTAGCACATAAAACAGTCGTTTTTGGAGCAGGGATTAAATATTGAGTCCACCTTAAAAACGTCAAAAATTATCGCCTTCCCATCTCATTCTTCCAGCCATGAAGCTGTCATAAATATGTACCTAGTGAAAAGACATAAAATCCTCTAAACGGATATGTTTTTGACATGTCCATGTCATAAATTGGAACTACATAATATGAACAATGCAACATGAAGATGGCATATAATATGGGATATCTTCACAAACTGTCCCAATTACAGAAAATGATGAAATGGATGCAAAAAGTGGAGAGAGAGAGAGTCGTTTCTCGAATGATTTTCTTCTCGTCAACCCAGGAAGCGTTTGGCTTTTGCTCATTTCTCTTTGTTTCAGAGCTCCGGTGCGATACTTGTTAGCTATTCTATAAAAACATGGTGCAAATATGATATTTTTTTATTAGTCATGTTACGACACATGACATGACTCAATTCGATATATTTATGTCCTTTTGTTATAAGATAGTGGATAAGGTATCTTGACAAATTGCTCATTTGGAAGAAAAATATCAACATCAAGTCAAAGCATTACCCAAAATACAACGAACTATCATCATATCAATATTATTTTGGCCAAAGCTGTCCTCAATAACGATGCATGTGTTAATTTAGTCAATTATGATATGATTTTAAATACTGGAAATGGGGCGTTTCTTAATGAAAAAGGAAGCAAATGAATTAATGAATATGTCAGGGGAACACGTTACTCAAGATTACTTAAAGAATGATTTAATAGTTTTTTTCCTTTGTTTGGACACGGTGGTGCATCAATAAAAGATTAATATATTCGTAAAAAGCCTGACTAACCTATGTTTTTAAATATATTGAGTACAGAATTAAAATTGTGTGAGTTATCAGGTAAATACTATTTAAAACGGCACGAAAACACGAATGCCATAATTATGACTTAATTCCAACGATACACTTAAAAACTAAAGCAATCAGCAACAATATAAATTACATGGGACTGATGACTAAATGTAATTGTTAAAATTTAGACTACATAAAAATCTGCATCGTTTAAAAATCGCTTTAAAACTATATAGATGGACGTCCTTTCAGATAATTTCACAAGAAGGTCGAGGAGGCTCTTCTAACTTCCACAATTTGAAAATGACTTGTTTCGCCTTCTGAAGACCGCCCCCGTTTCCCATTCCCGCATCAACGTAAACGGCCCCGATCAGAGATTCAATGAACTCCCCCCATCTTTTGAATTGATTGGGATTAGTACTTGATCCAAACTCGACACAGTCCCGGATCTGCAGTTCCTCGGCAATGGCGCACTGCTTTGCATCAGTGATGAGCATCATCCGCTGAACCGATAACTCTCCGGGATCAGCGCGAGAATTTTGTTTGAACAAATACTCCGAGATCACCATGTATAAGACTGAATCCCCCAAAAATTCAAGTCGCTGATGATGGGGCTGATCCCGATTTGACGCCCGGACACTTCCATGAGATATTGCTTCCTTCAATATAGCTTTATTTTTGAAGGAATACCCGATCTTCTTTTCCAGCATACCCAGTTCCTTATTCATGATTTCGAATTATCTGATCGACCACTCTGAAAGTATAAAACGCCAATTTTTTTATATTTTAGTGCTTATTTTAATGAGCTTTCAATTATAGTTAAACTATCGGCACTAAATTATTTAATTTGTCGCTTACCTGAATATAATCGCTAAACAGCTGGCAAACTGGGAATGGTACAACTCAATAATAGCTACAAACCTTCTGTTAGATATGTAGAAAGATATGTAAAAAAGATTATATAAATCTCATCAATGTCTTTAATTATGAGACTACTTTTGACAATTAACTTGAGTAGAAGTTTCCGAGAGAAAGACAATTCGACATCAGATCAGTAGCACACACTAGAAGGAGTAATATAGGCCATCCTAAGTTCATATGTTTGACGACAATATATGACGAAATGGGGAGAAAAGCGGGGGAAAGGCTCTCACTTGTAAATTGCTACACAACCTTTCCGAATGTAAGGTGGCAGAGAATAAAAAATAGGATATCACATGTTATCATTAATTAAACAAAATAGACTTTAGTTCTTTCTACTATTCACCCAGCTATCATGGCCATCAACTTTTTCTTTAATTCTCAAGATATCTATCGGTTCAGGTATTAAGGGAATATCTGTTTCATCTATACAAAGGGAATATAAGTATTCTTTACAAGGAATTAAAAGTTATCTTGAGATAACTGCCCTTTATAAAGAGAGTTTACTAAGCCTTGTCTTTTAATGAGTAACGTAGGTGCATAACCAGTAGCTTTTTGTGACAGTTTGTGGATTGAAAATGTACCAAATCAATGTACTTCAAATGAGCGTAGATCTCAGTTAACCCCAATACAGAGATATCTGTATTATTGCATTGCATATATGTATACGCATTACTAACTGAGTTCGATTAAAAGATAGATAGACAATTATGCATTCTTCAAATTCAATGGAAATCATGAACTTCATGGGATGAATGTGAGGCAAACTATTTTGCAGTAAATCAATTGATGGAAAACATCTATAGCGATCACAAACATTTCAGTTAATACTAATGAAAATTTGACAATATTTATAAATCATAATAATTGGTTTTATTTGAGATGTTAAGTAGAATGCTAAATACTTTTATATTAAAATTTATACTTACTTTCAATACAAAAAAGTCAACTTATAATAGTGGATATAATTCCGTAATTAATTATTAACAATATCAGTAAATGTCATTTAGTACACGAATTTAAACTTTAAAGTATGACGACTACCCTGTTTGTCACCCTGTTGAAAAATAGTGGATTTTGAACAATGAACACGTACATATGCGGACGGGAGTTGATACTGCCTTTGTGACTGGAAAATCATTCAGTGCCTTATGTAATTTCGGACACTACTAAATCCTGCTCGCTGATACATCTCATTATGACTTTCTAATTACGCTACACGTAAGATTACAAGCTTCCATAGCCAGGAAAACCGATTGATTTGATGCTTTCTTCAAACTCGTTATGTGGGGATATGGACGGACTGTCCGAGTCCAGAATGTAAGCAGTTTCGCCCGCACCATCACTCAAATCTTCCTTAAATTGGAAGGGGCGCTGGGTCCATGGAAATACAACGTATGTTTTTGTGTCCCCCCATTTCCGGTAAACCATGGCGTTGAACAATGCTTGAAGTGGATTCACAACAGCCTGCAAATATATATGAATTACTAAATTAATTTTCTTTCATTATATTAAAGTTGATTGTCATTTGAATTTATAATCCACCAGATGTATTTACTCTACATCACTAACATGACAAAGTGCTTACCATAATGTACCAATCAATTAAAACGATTTCTCTTGGCAAGTCATTCCACAGTGTCCAGAGCATAATCGCATTGACTATGTTCGGTATCCAACAAATATAGAAGACCAAATTGATACAGAAAAACTTCAACTTCAAGCTGCGAAGATGATTCCTCTCGTTATGAGTAAATCTTCCGGACACTGAAACAACCATTTCCTCAGCCTGAAATAGACAACCCCATTTTTGGCATTACATTTGTATACATTAATACATACTGAATTAGTACGCTAACTACGATTGTATAGTCACATGAAACATATTTACCTTCATTGACGTCTTCCAGTACAGCAATGGATTAACTATCATAACGAGAATGAAGGGCAAGTAGGTGAAAAAGTAATTGGGTAAAATTCTGGCAAAAGGACTGGACCCTATTGCGTGACAACTAAATAAAATAATATTATATATAGATATTAAGCACTTCATCATTCATTTTCAATAATGACCATTTTAATTAAGTCAATTAAGTGATACCGGTACCCAAGTCTTACTTGATATCAGGATAATAGAGGATCGTTAGCCCCATCGTACACAACACAGCCGGAAGTCCCCATGCGGCCAAATGATAAGTCTTTGGCATTCCTCTTTCCTCATTAACAACTTTGAACACGTCCACGGCATAAATCAACGTCCAAAAACAGGTTGCCGTGTAAAAATACTGAATCCATGCCTATTACGTAAGAAAGCATTGATACAATTTAGTTAATTGATGACTAATCACTAATCGTGTCATGTTCTACCATGCGGTAAAACGACCACGTAATTTTTACTCACCGAAGAAACAGCACAGAAGTAAGTGTCAAGAGTTATTGACATAATTATAGTCTTTCCAATCACCCAAGAAACAGCTCGGATCAACACCGCTAAATATCATAAAATCATTTAATTACACATTTGTTACTTAAGTATCCCTAGTTCATTTGCATACTTTAGTTTCCAAATATACAATTAATGAATTAAGGACCTGATGACGCTAGAAGATCTGCTGTCGCAAGCCATGTTATTATATAGCGACCTCTCAACGAGGAGTTGGACGGCTTCCTCAGAACTGAGTGATATGACGCCCGTGGTAATATCTGCAATATGGAATGGGAAACAAAATGCCAAATTACTAATTGGAACGAAAATTTTTAAACTTAAATCAAGCCCAATAAAGAATTAATAACAACTTTACACAACCTGATAAGCTGCCCCAAGTATACCAAAAACAGAGAAGACAATGCACACAGCATTGTACGGACCCGAGCGGAATCTTATCATTGCGTCCGCCCCAGGTCTTGTCATATTCGTTTGAATACAACATAATGTTTGTAGTGTCGGGTCCGCCATCCCAACTTACCCAAAACTATTCTACACTTATCAACTGTAATTTAAATCCCTTCGTACCTGACATAATTTTAAAATTCCTCTGCCCTCACTAGTCACTAACAAGTAATTAACACATAATTTACTTCATGCAAAGCTCATAAACGTATAAAACTCATCTAAAATTAATATTTAACTATTAAAGCCTTTTTTTAAACTTAAATTCCATTGTCTGGACACAGTCCTCGTCTCGTATGCAGTATTTATCTATTACGTAAATCCTTAGAAATGAGTCTGTGCAAAAAAGGAAAGTATAAACAAGATTAATGGGAAATCACATGCTTGCACATGCACACCTGTCCATGCACACCTGAGCTATTTAACATTTTACATGGGAACTCGAATGGCAGCATCAACATAATACAATCAAATCATATAAACAAGTTGTAAGATAACACTGGATACTCCTCCCACAGTTGCTATTGCTGGTGTACTTATCATCATCATCATAATCATCATCTCGATTCTTGAATGATGTTGATAGTTGATATGATGATGGCAGTAGTCCTACTTGCTTTAGTCACCCTTCTCCTTCCTTAAAAAATATTGTACTGCGCCTGATTACATAGCTGGTTTTTTACCCCTTTTCCTGGAGTCTCAGACATATTAATCTAACAAGGCCGTTTTTTATGAGCTTTGTTCCTTTGTTGCATAACAAGAAGAGTTGCATGCTCATCGTCTCATGTTCTCCAGCTTAATACAGACAGACAGAGAAGCATAGTTGAATTGAAGTAATTGAAATTGATTCTTTATTCACATGTCTAGCCGTTTCAGTACATACAGTGCTGTTTGTAGCTGAAGTAGTAGTAAGGAGCTGGAATTTCGTAGAAGGATTGAAAGGGAAAATCATGATGTGATTATGGTTACGTAAGAGGCTTAGGAGTTAGGAGCAATCATGCAATCACGCAATAAGTATCAAATGGCATATATATTTTTTTACATTGTTAAGGAAGTAAAGGACTTCAAGTCATTGGGTGCGAGAATTAGAACAGGTTTTCTGATGGCCTGGCCCCCCTCTGCATATTTCTTTTTAGTTGCGATCACTGAAGCTCTTCTATGATGTACTTAAGGGAGCTTTATAAAATACGATTTGTTAATTTGATCAAAATTTGAAAAATGTACTTAATTAATGTCAATTTGAAGAAAAGGGTTGCTGAGCAATGGAAAAAGGCAAAAGCCATACAAGCAAGTAGCCAATCCATCAAGCTAAACAAAGAGATATGTGTAGGCAGGTGTGGATGATGAATGAATGAAAATGCTCTGCATCCGACTAGGACGATGAAGGAGCAAACTACGAGCGGGAAGGAGACTCTCACGTGTATTCAATGGAATCCGGGGGTAGAATTTACGGTATAGTGCAATGACAACATATGTTCAGCCTACTTCATTCCAATGCTCAAAAATAAACTTACTCGGCCCCAGCAACACAGATGAGAGAGGCTGTTGGAGTGTTTTTTTTTTAAATATTAATAAATTTTTAAATTTTAAATCTTGAATTGTGATTGACTTCTGTTAGTCCGTTTTCTTGGTGCTTGGGATTGACACTTGAAGGATCTTCGTCGGTTAATTATATTTAGATTGGTTGACTTCTGAAGAAAGGCAGTCAGGACAGATCAACAATTGGCAAGGTACATAAATGATGACATTCTTTTTTTTAAGTTGTTGTTAGCTATGAATGATGAAGTCAAACTGTAAGTTGGATATGTCAGTTCCAGGAATGATGTTGGTGTTGGTATATTTTAATTACGTTTTACGGGCAGAGCGGATATGGTATGACCTAATGACCTAGTTCTAGTCGGTAGCCGGAGAGACCTGCATTGCTAAAGCCTGACTTATGTTAGCTGCAATTTTTAAGTTGTGTCTATTTTAATCCCCCTTATTAGATGTCGTGCAGACCAAATAAGAAGGTCATCACTATGCCGACGCGCACAAAGATGCAGTTCGACTTTGAGCTCGGGACGGAGCTCAAGATAACTCTCAGCGACGGAAGCATATATATTGGATACGTTGTTGATCGACGATCAGGTAGGAAGAGCACATACTTGGAAGTTGATGCCACCAAAGTCGAATATGACCATGAGAAGTACCATGGCTTCACTCGGTTTGAAAGTGAAGAGATTAGAGAAGGCAAGATTCTTTTTTTTAGTAAATGTTCATTTTATAATTTATTATACGGCAGCAGTTATATTTTGTAAACCCAGCGTTGAGCTGGAGCAATATACTATATCTACATACATTTCAATTGTTGATGCTGATGATTATCATTTCATATTTTAATTTTAGTGGAGATACTATCAGAGCCAGCGGAAACCAAACTAAAACTTGGTCATCAGGCCCCGGACACTGCTAATTGTGAGTATGTCTACAAAACTGTGGAACTCAGAAATGCGGAGGGTGTGCGGCGAATGGTACGAGATATTTTTTTATTTATCAGTTTTTAATAATTTCCGGTTGAGTTATTGCTACATTATCTATTCAATCAATTTACAATTTCTTGTCAAAACTAGATCAGAGCACTGAAAGGAGTTACCGAGTTGGCCCTAAACATGTATGGGATTTTTGTCGGTCGTGATGGAAAAGTTGGATACATTACTTTGTTTACTGAGGAGACCCTCGTCTGTATTGATTTGCTCACTGTCATACATGAAATGCCAGATTTTTGGAAGGTTTTTGGCGAACAAGTGTTGGAAAACCAGCGCATCTTGAAAGTCATCTACAACGCGCGTCCGATTGCCGACTTCTTGTACCATAAGCATTGCATCTTGTTGAAGAATGTTTTCGACATACAGGTAGCCAAAAGATAACTTTTTTTCCTTGTGATTTGTCTTGCATTTTTTGATTTTTTTAAGCAGGCGCTGTTTCGTTAGGCGTTGCTCTGAGAATGAATCGAATATTAAACTATAGTTTGTGTTTAACAGGTTGCTGCATTTTTAAACTGGTGTAGGGGAAAGAGCCGTGACTTCTTGATGTCGTCTCCACACTCCCTTAAATATATGAAGTTGAGCGAGTGTCTGAAGAATTTTTTACCCGGCAAAGTCATCCCTGAAGAAATGCAGTTACTAGAAGAATTCGAGAAGAGAGACTTCTCGGCAAAGTCCCCGTTGGTGGAGAGGCCTATCACTGAAACTAAGATTTGCAAATCAGTGGCTGTGGATATGAAATATTTGCTTTGTTTGAAAGCAGCCTTAATGGAGCAGATTTTGCACAAATATAACACTTGTGTGGAGGCTCAAATGAATGACATTGTCATGGGGAATAACGATGTTATGGAAACTTCTTTGGTAAATACGTTTGATTGGTGATAGGCAGCATAACTGTATCTCTCAGATAATTTGACGTCTTGTGAGTAAAAGTTTTATAATATTTTTTGCTGATGTTATTTCTTTCTGTGTTGTAGAAGATGCCCCTGTCCGTTCCAGGACTTGTCCACTCTAATATGATGTTCACAAACAACAGCATCAATAGCAAGGTCGCTCCCAAGCCGGTGAAAAGTGAAGGTGGGAAAAAATGACGCAGCCAACAAAATTAGAACAGAATTTGACCATTATGTGAATATTTGAAGGAAAAGGTTGTGAATATAACAGCAAATACACTCATGTTTAATAATCTCAGATAAAAATATTTGTGACACTGTATTATATTATTATTTATAGATACAGTTTTGTTTCTTACAGTGTATTAGTTAAATAAGGTATGGATGCAGTATGCATGTAATTTTCAAGGTTGCTATTTAGTTCATTTGAAACTTGTGGTTGTGATTGTGTTAGAGTCAATGTAGGATTTGTTTTTAGACGCAATTTCTTGCAAAAACCTTTTTATAGACACGTAGATACGATGATGAAAAATGTCTTCGTTTTTAATATTGTCCGTGCAAAATGACCAAGGTAGGCGAAATAAGACTTCTGCAGTTGCTCACTCCATTTTTGAATATTTTGAATGTTAGACTTTATTACAAAAAGCAAACTGAATCCCCTGTGGTTACTAAAATATGTTACATTTCAGTATTTAAGTTTACATTATCTCAAGTTTGACAAAGTTAAGGAAACCTGCATGTTTATGTAGGAGAAAGTTTATAAATACCCTATACCTGTGTATATAATTAAATACTTAGGATTATGTATGTATGTATTTATGTATAAAGAAAATCATTATCAAAATTAACTAAATAAAATATACCAAATTCTAACTTCTGTGATGGCAGTTTTTAATTCTAAAAATGAGGTAAGCCTTAATTAATAATTAAATCAATGTACAATACACTGCAAAATTGTTGTGGCTGATTAATCTACAATCCTTCAATGGATTTCGTCCAAATTTTATGTCTGTCCAGCTACAGCGTAGAGGGTTCTTTTTGGATGTTCAATCTGCAAAAAACAGGCTTCAACCTACACTTCCATGCGAGTTATTGTATTGCCAAAAAATGCAAAACCTAAATACACAATATCTGTTACAGATCTCAAGTCTGATCAGTAGAATAAAAAAAACTGCGTGCTTATCGAGAAAATCTGAATATTCTAAGAGATACTACTGTAAGGGAATGCACACTTAACTACGATATCATTACATTACATACTACATATATTGTTACTTAAATGTATATCGTTCATATTTGTAATAACTAATAAGTTAAATCATTAATTACTAAATGACAATAAAGGTTATATATCAAATTCGAACTTCTGTGATAGCATATCAATTGTCAATGGTTTTAAACAATGGTGTAAGCAAGCATTAATTAACAATTAAACCATTGTTGTAGCTGAGTAAATCCATAACCCTATAATCTCACGATTTCGCCCAAATCTATTATTTCAGCTTAAATATTCATAGATACATTAAAATCTACACTATGCTAAAAGTGCAAAAAACAAACCAGAGTTGCAATCATGGGATTTACCGCCTTGTCCTGTAACCGCTAATTATAGTCCTAATATTAAACTACACATATCCATAAAATCGATTAGTCAAACTTTTTCACTCATCTACGAATATTTGAATTCAAATTTTAATATACTTGCTACAGTCTGAAACAGTAAAAGAATCAACGAGAACATAATATAAATTGCATTTCTTTCCAAACATTTCACTCCATTTCTTCCACTTCAGGAATTATTTCAGATGGTGGGGCAGCGGTGAATAGCTCGTAAATGTTTTCACTTACAACGAGCCCAACCGTTTCAGTCCTGGTGGACCTGCCAAGGCCCAAAGTGTACTGAATGGAGAGGGACATTAGTCATGTACACATTTAATTACATTGACATTTAACGTAAGAGTTGGAATTGTATTTTGTTATTTAATAATATACTTAGATTCTCACCGGAATGTTTGTGAGTAAATTTCGCCCTATCTCAGGAGAGCAGCCCCGATATGCCTATGAAATAGAAATAAAAAAGTGCATGAGCATATAATCTATAAAAAACATAGACAGAGCTACCATTATAAAATGGTTTGCCATAGTTTAAAACAAACTAACTAAAGCATACATCGAATAGTTCCTTGGGACCTTCAAATACTTTGGAAATTGCCACGGCTTTCTCCTTATTAACACCTGGGAATGAGCAAAGTTGGGATAGCCACAACTTTGGCATTGCCTTGGCATCCTTCTTTAGAATACGTTGTTTACGGGGGTTCTCGGTTATAACCGGGGGTGGGCATGTGTCGTCTAGCCTAATCAGATTGAATTTTTCAACATAGGTCAATTTCAATTAAAATACATCATTTGTGGAAATATGATATGATGTCAATATTCATTCAATGGTAATCTATAACTCGAGGTGTATTAACTTACTCTTCCATCTCACCAAGAGATTCAGTGTCATTTGACGGAGGAATTATACCAGCACCATGATCGACAAGAGGCAGATTGGATTCCTGAAGTGGAAAATATTGCAGCCATTCATTATTAATTAGCCCTCAAAGTCATGCCAGACCCTTTCGTCACGTTCCGCTGTCCAAAGCTTACCTGTGGTGGTACGGGTACCCCACCTCGCAAACCAGTTGGCATAATTTCCCTCCACCTTGTTTGATAGATTGGTACCCTAGGAACGTGTTCAGGATGCAAGCCAGCGGAACTCGTACTCTGGAATGCGTTCCTGTAACAGAAATAAAATAACAAATAACCTAAAAAAATTAAGGGGATGAACTCGAGGGAATTGGAGTGATGTCAATATTAACATGTAACCCCCCGTCTATAAATAACTATCAGTTTATTTATTTATCAGTGGGAAAAACTCCCCAAAATAACATTAACTGTCAGGGGGTCGGTCGGTCGCGCTCTGAACCTTGTTTGGCTCGAATCAAAATAAATGCTCTGCATTCGTGCCAAACTCATCTCAACCTAAAATACGTAGAAATTGATCTAGGAAATTAATTGCTCACCAGTTCCCTATGTTCCCAGCTGCACTGGTTCCAACACCTGCCGGATCATTTTGACTGCTCGAAGCCATCATGTCATTCCCCATTGGATAGGGGTTCTGATTGTTAAACTCCTCCGAATTGACAATAGGGTTGGAAACGCCACCCGGCTCCCGCCCTTTGTCAATATATCGTAACATACAAATTGACATGTTACCACCATCTAATACGGGATTAAACTTTTTGTAAACTGTGCGACCCAAACAGTAGCAGCGTGAGGCCGGAGCTGATCTTCCCGGTCCTTCAGAACGTATCGCACTTAATAATGGTACAGGTTTCGGTAAAGGTCTAGATCCAGGGGGTGCCTCCTCCATCTCGTCGCTGCTGGACGTCATCTACATCAATCATGTCATCATCATAATTATACACTTACGACAAATAAACTTTTAATGATAAGACAACACCCCCAAAAAAACTTAATTGAAAATACATCATCAACAAACCATGTGTCCTGACAAGATTTTGATACTATGGTGGAGACGGAGACTGAAAAGGTCAGTTCAACAGCTTCTCATTGATGTATCGCAAAGATACAAACTCTAACGGAGACAGACGGGCCTTTTCCTGAAAAGTTGCACCAAAATCAGCTTGAAATTTTGGAAATTTTGAAGAACAGTTTCATCGTGTAATTGAAACATATGGGAGAGGAAGAGAGAAAGTCAGGGAGCAAAAGTGCTAAGACTAAGGTAATGGGGGAACATTAGGCTATATAATTGATAAGTCCAGGCCGACTGTAAGGCTAACACTGAGTCGTGATACATTTTTTTAGTCGAGTCAACCTAGGGCATAACCTGCCTCTTTGAGGGTGCCATTTGTATCAAGATAAATAAATAAATATAACAGTCTATTCAACATCAGAGTATGCTAATTTTACTTACCTGCAGTTTTGTCTGAATACTCATTTGCGTAAATGCGCTTGCTAGCAATTTCTGGCTTGTAATGGTATACCCGCTTGCGTCAAAACTTTTTTATTGCGAACTCCAGACCCTAATTGATGACCTAGCCATCCACAGCTTTGTAAACTTGCGACCTAATACGTTAGCAGTCAAAATTTCAGAATTTTAAAAAAGAATTCTTTTCCTATGCAATATTTCATGCATTACAGGAATAACTTGCGTTTTACCTAAAGGTCGCACCGCAAGGTAACAGATTTATTTAGTTCATGCAACAACACAACATTTCTCGTCTAGAGTTGTGATTTTGTGTTATGAATGATACATGTACCATATATTTAAATAGAAAATGTTAAGAAATACATTGTTTTCTTTTGTGGAGAGCAGCTGCTGTAATTTGGATTTAATGAAATGGTACAATTGTAATTGTTTCATTAACTTGGTTGTTTAGGTTAGTCAAATTGGCAGTTTGGGAGGGACGGTATTTAATTGTTGGGAAGTAATATTCATATTTGGAATAAAAATAAGTTTCCGTTGACCTACACAAAAGCTACTATTTCGGAGTAAATAAAAATTGCACTTACTATTTTAATTTCTAGAATTATGTAGTCCACTCTTCCTCCTAAACACTGGTTATATGTAGATTCAAGATATGGAAAGTTTATAGAAAATCAGGCTCAACAGAGTAAAAACAAACTATTTACTATTGACAGAACTGATATCAATAGTTAGTAAGTCAACTTATAAAAAACGACGCCACAATTTGGTTTGTTGCTTGTTGAAAAAAAATCTCGCTGGATCTAATATTGGTTTAATTGAGTCCCAATTTAAACTAATTTAAAAAATGCATCAAACATGCATCCAAATCCTTTCTCTCAAAAAACACGTAATTTTCTCCACATTGAAACAACTGTGGAATCAACTATTATTAATTATAAGAGATAATACTAGCAATTAAAAAAAATTATCCAGTCGTATCAAAGATGGCGACGACTCAGCAAGAAGATGAGGATGATTGATAAAGGAATGTGATATATGACATATGACATGACTAATACTGGAATTATTTTTTCAGCTACCCTCTCCATAACAAATTTCAAGCCAATTTTGTGCTCAAAATCATAATCTCGGCGAAAGTTGTGTATTGTATTAGGACTAAGACAATTTTTTTTGCATATCACTATTCTCCTCGCCCTGGCCCTACATAGCTATAGGGAAACACAAAGAGCGACAGTTGTTGTTGAGGAAGCGGCTTTCTCATTTGCAGCCAGGCGCCAGCTTACTTTTTCCTCCCCTTCAATTTCTTAACATGTGCGCTTGAGAGTTGAAGTAAAGTGTCTGCTCTCATATAGGATGTTATGAGCTGATGTTTACATTTGTATTTGGGATTTTTTGAGAGCATTCGATTCCCTTCCTTCTTGATGTGACGAGGAGCTGGTTGCAGTTTAATTGTAATTCTACTTACATAGTTGCCATATCATATACAACAACCTTTTTACGTAAAAAAAGACGTCATTCAGAATAAAATAGGAAAAGAATAACATTTTGGATAAGATTTCATTTCAGATTTTTAGAGATTTTTGCGAGGGGGTGTTATTATTACTTTGTTATTTTTGCTAATTGATGAAAACAATGAAATCATTTTATTGTTACTCATTCCAAAGTGAGATTTTAGCAGGTATTAAGTCAACAGTTGGAAGTGGTTTCGTCTCTGGAGTGAGACCCACCTTAACAAATAGACTGAAAGGGTGAGTATAAATGAAGGAGGAATGGTGGGATGTGGTGGTAAATTATAGTTCTCAAATATTATTTGAGGAGGTTAGTGCTAGTCATATGGCAAGGGCGACTGTGAGGGGAGCATAATTTAATTTATTTTGTGTTATTGTAGTTCTTAACACACGTCAGTGAGCGTCCAACTGTTGCTAGTTGTGATGGGAAAGGAAGTCAGCTGATCAAGTTGTCAGTAGTGGAGTTGGTTTAGTTGAGTAAATGTGAAGTTTTGCGTTTAGTTGTTATTAAAAATTGAGGGTAAGTGTAGCTAATACTTTTACATATTCAATATTTTATTAAAAAAAACTACCATTTAGTATTTATTTTTATTTGTTTATTTATCTCGAACAGCAACCTAATAAAAAAAGGATGTCAGCTATTAACCCCAAGAGTGGGTCTTCAGGAGGCCACCGGACCACAGTAGTTGTGAGGTCGAGTTATAGACAGGTTCCTCAGTTACGAGACCGAGCGTTAGAGGAGTTGAGAAGTGTTCGAGAGGCTAGAGCTAAGGTGCGGGAGCGGGAGCGCGAGCGGAAACCGGACAAGCCATTATTTCAGAACATGGAGAAGAAGCCTCCTCCATCAGATGATTCGAAACGCCTCCAGGAATACTTTATCAATCTGGAGACTGATTTGAGGCTCTGGTCCAAAAAAATGAATAATGCGGAAACTATGGAGAAGTGGGATCGGATTTTAGCCCACATGTAAGGCTCTCTTTATTACAGTATGGCGATATTTTAGTAAAATGTGATAGTGGTTAATCTAGATGCTTTTACTTTTCGTTTAATTGTCCATTTTATTGCAGTGATGAGTACATGTCAGCCGCTGCGAGGCTTTTCATCCATGATACATCGTACTATGTGTCGACTGAGGTTGACCTCCGAGTGTGGAAGTATGGAGTGTATCAGTTCATAACTGGGTTGCGTTCCGTGTTTCCATATTCGCACAAGTCAAATGCTGCAACTGCTGCAGTTAGCGAGTTATGCAAAAAGGTAATGCAGTACTACGAAGAGATTTAATCATGGAATACTTTTTTTTTTACATATTCTCATGTGTTTCTGTAATGTGAACGTTTGTAGGCTATTCAGCACTTCAGATATTTGCTTATCAGAGCCAAATCAGCTTTGGATGTTCAGTTGGAGCCAGTATTTAACTCTACTGGATTCCTAAGAGGCAGCTCAAGGAAGGAAGAGCTAAATGAAAATGAGCAGTTGTGCTACCGGATCTTCATCGCGATGGGGGATTTATACCGATATTTGTTTGAAGTTTCTCGGAGTTCCCGTGATGCCCAGATGGCTACCAAGTAGGTTTCGTTACTATCACAATTAATTATGAAATCCTGTCCATTTTTCTTAATGTAGAAATGCTTAATTAATCTGTCTATTATAGCATGTACAAGGCCGCCAGGTTATGCGATACTACCAAATCTCGAGCTTACCATCAATTGGGCTTGATGGCAAAGACTCGGGTTAGTGAACTTTTGATATGTTATCGAAAAATGTAGAGGTGGAGACCCACGTCTAATAATGTTGTCATTCTTTACAGAATGAGGGAAATATTTCTAAGTGCATTTAATATGTAATTTTTGATATTTTAGAGTGATATAGTTGGTACTATTTACAACTATACCAGAGCTTATTGCGCAATGCCAGAGATTGACGGCATTAATGGGAACCTACGATTTGTGTATGATGACATATACAAACGGGTAATACAGTAGGAAGTAAACTGGCAGTACGAATTACAAATTTTACACAATGGAATTGACCCTAATTCTGTCTATATTTATTTAAGTTCAACGCACTGAAGTCAGAGTACTGGTACACGCGGATGAAAACTACCGAAAGGTCTTATCCATTTCAACGACCTACCAAGCATGAAACATGGATGGTGCCAGTTCCTGAATTAGAGAGGCATGTCTTACCAGCCAAAAAAATACCTCCTACCAAGAAGGATCATCTTAATTTACTGTCGACTGCCGAGACTATCCAACGATTTAATTTGGCTTACGCACATTTGATGGGAATGCTTTTTACCAACATTGGGTAATAAGATAGGATGACAGCTTTTTACACTTTTCGTATAGCTAGTTGAAATCGTGTCATTTGGACTGTGATCTAATAATTTTTACTTGTTACTTTGATTGAAGGACTGAAGCGTTAGATGATGTCGTCAAGGAAGTGGCCATCTTGTTTGAAGGTCTTCTAATGAAAAACAGCATCAGCTTGGATTTTACTGTGGAAATCTTTGGGTTTCTCCTTTTCATGACGGACTACTTGGAGCCTCCAGCAGGTAACGTTCTTAATGCAGCATATAAATATCTAGCTCAGCCTATAAATACTGTAAAGGTCAAATATTAATTCTTTTAATTTGTTTACTTTCATAATGAGAATCCAAAAACGATTTGGCGAGTCGCGGAGCTGTATTGCAGAAAACATACATGAGAGAAAAGGCTATAGAAATTGCCCTGAATATGCTGGTACTGCTGTCCGAGAAGTTATTGAGGACGATCAAACTACTTGATTGGGATAATCCAATGATGGAGATTTGCACTGCTGTATTGCACGTAAGTCCTTTTTCCTTGATAACTCATCCCTTTTCCCTTCATATATCATCAGTAAAGGGATATACGACCAACATTGGAATTTGCAGGTGTGGTGTCGTTGGGTAAAACGAAGACCTTACCTAAGTTTGGAAATTAGAAAGGAAAGAAAAATCATTGAAAGGTAAGTGGAGTTAATTTACTATTACTGCATCTATAATTCTGAATTTCCAATAATCTATTATTGGAATAATCTATCTTTTCTTTACATAGTCCCAGGAAGTCTGAAAGGAAAGCAGCCAATTCAAAACCTTACATGGGAACGTTCGTGATAGCATTTTCCCGATTGCTCGCTGAGATTGCCCCACTCCTGCAGAAGCACACCACGATGATGTTTCCGGAGATTGTTGTTGGTACTAAAGGAACTTGTACCCACCTTATGGATTCTCTCCAAGAGCATACGCTTCTTGATGGATTTGGCGATGTGATCAAACCAGCGGATTTCGATTTATCGAAGTTTTGTCACGATGGAAGGTTTAACGGGGTACACTAAAACTACTGCTAATTGCTACTGGAATAAATGCAATAGAAGGATTCTTGGATAAATAATGTATACTATATGAAATTTTGTAGACAAGATTAAGGATCCACTTCAGGCTTGCACGAATTATCAATTTTGGTTGTAAGCTGTTTCCGGATTTAAAGCAGTCCAAACTTTTCTCCATTGCAAAGAACTGGATTCCTTTGGCCTATCCTATTGACAGCGTCGTAGAAGATGAAGTAATAATGATATCAATGATGGGCTATGTTATAGAGTTATAAAACGAACAAAAAACTAATTCAGTATTATGATATTCCAATTTAACAGTTTCACATCACAAATTGGATCCATGCTATAGAGCTCAAACCTATTCGTTCCAACGTGCCTGAAAGAAAATGTACGTACAAAATAAAACATGATCGTCCAGATTGCAACAATGCTCGAGTAATTTTAAAGAATCCACCAAAGCATGAGATGGATGCCAGGGATCTTAGAATAACCAAATCCGGGGCGCCTCCAATCACAAAAGCATATGAAGTGAGGTTTCATAAAAAATAAATAATACGTATACAGTGTAGAGATTTTTTTGCTAATGTTCAACACATTTTGCTTACATAGATATGGCAAGACTTGCAAGTTAAGGGAGTCAGAGTGGAACTGTATATTCGTCCAATACACGTCATGTTGGATACGAATATTTTCATTCGTCATTTCCGTTGGGTAATGCGTCTACTGGAGTTAGTAGACACTCCGATCATTATCCCTTCCGTTGGTAAAACCCATATCAATGCATTTCCCTTCAACTCATTACTATTCGCAACATTTTTTCAACAGGGTTGTAATTTTTCTATTTCAGTGCTGTCTGAGTTGAGAGGTTTAATAAGGGGTGTCAGAAATGGATATCCCCCCAAGTACACTCAGAAGCTGACCCATGCAGAAGTGAAAAATAAGGCCATTCTGAAAATGGAACTTGCGGATGATTGTGAGAAAGCTATAGAGTTTATGAACAGGAACAAGAAGCGTTTCAGAGTAGTAACGGCTCGTGGGGAGGATGTCAGGATGTATAATTTCCAGACCCAGAAAGTGTTCGATGAGTCGACCAATCGTGGCTTACGAAACGATGAAAAGATTATGGAAACCTGTGCACATCTGGAGCTAAAGGACAAAGATGCTCGGAGTCAGGATACTCCATTAAGGATCACAAGGAACATGGTGTTGCTTACTGGGGATACGGCATTAAGAGTTCGCTCATTTGCTCAGGATATCCCAGCCTGTGATATTGAATCGTTCACCAAGTGGTTGCGAGACGCGTTGGGAAATCGTAAGCTCAAACTGTTTCTTTACTTTTCAGCAAGTTACATGGTATTTATTAATGTATGCTTAAATGTGTTAATTTAATTTGGGCTGGAATAACGCATGCTTTTGAAATTAACTTAACACTCCTTCAAGGGTTGAGGTTTGATGAAATATTGAGTGGGCCATTACCCTTGCCCCAAGATTGGCCTAATCAAATGCGTCCATCAGGTCCTCCTAATTGGAATCTTTCTTCAAGGGAAATTCGTAGAAGGTGGTTTGCAAGCCACCAAAGAAATCATTTGGAGCCTTTCTATAATTCGTTTAAATAATTAGTTGCATCATTAGTCAAACGGTTTTTATAACCACAGAATTTGCTAAAGCATGAACTTTTCAAAATCGTTTCGTTTATTTTATCATTGTCTCCTGCTGTGATTATTAGTCTCAGTTCCTAAAAAAAAAAGTGTTGTTCATTGCAATCTAATAAAGAAAATTTACTATTGTGTTGTGTAGGATCTTTATTATGAATCCGCTGATAGGTTGTTTTTTGGAACTTTGAACAGAGTTAAAATTGCTTTTGATTTTTTCGAAAAATATTTTTGATCGTACGTAATGCATCTGCAAACCATGGAACTCGTCTGGTTGGTGGCGATTATCTAGCTTAGCTTTTTTGTTTTTGTTTGTAAAATTTCTAATTTGAATGATTTTCTTGTAAGTCTATTGATAATGCTAAATCTCCAATACGTATGTTTGTTGCAATACATCTTTATTAAGATGTTTTGTAACGTAATAGCAAATTAGTCATATGCATTTTTTAAATGTTTTTTTAATCCACTTTTTTTAAAGCATCTGCATCTCCACGAAAGCAACGCACTCCAAGGTAGCGCTCGCAGAAGTCAAGGTGGACTGCCTTACCAACTCCGTATCTTTATGTTCGGGGAAACTAAAACTATTTTATAGAATTAGACTGTAAAGCGGAAGACACGCAATGCATGCGTTTTACTCCAGCGGAGTGCTGCGCAGCCCAATGCCAAAACAGCTTCAATGCTATTGCCAACGATTTCAAATCAAATTGTGATATAATGGACGTAAGCCCTTTTAGCAGTACATGATGCGCCTGCTAAGATTATGACTCTAATTGCATAAGATCATATACAACATATATTTTATATTATATTCTTACTTTTATGACTAATTTTAGTATGGCTTGCTCAACTCTGGACAAACATGTATTTAATTGTTGCACCAAATCAAATAATGTATTATGAACTGTGGTTTTAGCTTATCTGGGGCCTTTTACCCGGGACGTTGAACGTTTTATAACGTCTAAGTTATCACTTGATAGTGTAAGCCAAGCAAAATATTTAAGTTTAGTTATGAATAATTTCAATGTTCCCTACCAGTCAACAATGAGTCAAGCCTATTTTTAAAAAAATATAAGTAGCCTTTAATAATAGTACGAGTTATGCTTAATTTGACGAAATTTGAACGCCAATATTTTACATAGTTTCCGACTAATAAAATGATCAAACGATATCTATAAATTTTTGTTTTCCTCCAGAATTAAAGACTTTCATGACTTTGTGATGATATTTGATAAGGATATTTGATAATGATAAGTTGTAAATTACATTATGCAACAAGATATTTTCGTACATGAATAAAATGATCAATGCAACAGAAACAAAAATTCCATTCGTATTGAATAACCTTATTGTTCGCGATCCTGGTGTCCTTTGATGTCATCCATTCATACATTGTAATATATTTGATGGCAAAAACTGAATTATGTCAAGCAATAATCCAATTAATTTTATGCGAAACAAAGGCCCCCATCCAAACTGTCCCCATTAAATTGCAATGTTATTAGCATCATAATCACCTTTTTTTATTAAAAATCGTGTTTTTTCTTCGCCATCCATATCTCAATAATCCAGCTAAGTATCCGTACAATTAAATAGTTTATTTTTCATATAGTATGGTGTGTACTCGCTTAAACGTCAGTAAATAATAAGCTTATTAAAATTCAGTAGTTTTTCTTATCTGTATCCTTTCTGTATAATAGTTATATAACAATCTAGTGTTTTCATGGGCATTAATTTTCTCATATTGCCATTTTTTTTGCAACTGTGGAACTGGCATTGTGTAATGCGTGACGCGCAACGTGGATCTCATCTCAATCACGCTTAAATACACTTCCCTCCCTGGCTAGAGCTATAATTAATAATTGCAATGAAAGTTTTGTGTCAGTACTATCATTATAGTAACAACGGGGCATATTTTTGCGTGTCATCAACTAGTAAAATTGTATATCCTTTATGTAAAGTAATCCTATAAGTAATGAACAACTCGAGACCTCGAAAAGTAACACTAGCGTCGTGTTTTCATAGGTTTTTTTTTATAAAATGTCAATTTTTTATTTAATTACTTAGAAAAAGTCGTCCTTGTATTATATTGTGTTGGCTGAAAATTTGTGGAATTGTACATTTACAGGCTGATGGGGAGGCTTGCTGGGCCACTAAAATCTGCAAGTGTTTGTGGAGCCGGTGATGACACCACGCAATGATTACAAGATTGTCCGTGCATTACCACCGGATCCGCGAAAACGGACATTTTTAGTGGCGCAGCAAGGCTCCACTACAACCCATAATTATAAGATATCAACAACATGTAGCGGTTATTTATTTAATGTGTATATAAATTAGCAGTATTAAGCCTAGTAATTATTATACTTAACATTAGATAATGCTAACAATCCTTATCATTCCTTTTACAAATAGCTTAATTATCTAAATGAACTAAAAAAAAACTTATACATAGTTACATGGTGACAGGGGGATCTTCCTTTAATTAATATTTACCTAATCAGTTTTATCTGGGCGGGGTTGTGTGCTGTGAGGAGAACAGTTTTATGTATTTTCAGGCCTTAAGCAGAGCACAATTATAATGCTTTTAACCCTATCATGGAGAATCTGTAAAAAGGGCTTTAGCGCCTTCATTTTTACAATGTTCACAATCAGTTCAACCTGTATAAATGCATTGTCCTACGTCATTTATTATAAACTTTTACCAGTTTTCTTTCTCTGTTATCAGGCTTATCAGCAGCAAGCCGAAAGAAAGGGGATTAGCTAAATGAAATGAGAGTAAAACCATGCGCGTTCCTTTTGCCTATTTAATAATTTCCCTTTGCATTGTACCAAGTGCATTTGAAAAAAGTAATATAATTACATACATATCAATCTCTCGTGTCATCAACTACAAAAAGAAATCGTAAACTTATCTCTGTGGGTGCATGGATATCTTGTTAGATATGATTGGTTGGAAATAATAATTAAGTGATTGAAATTTTTTTTTCCTGTAGCTAAAAATACTTTATATTTGCTGTACACATTTTTTCGCCATTGTTTGTTTACTCTAACTTTTTTTTTCTTCGGTCTTAATCATGAATTAAGTAATGACTAAAAAACTTACTAACGTTTGTTTGGAATCACTATAAAAAATCTCTATGAAAGAACGAATATGATGAATGAGAAATGAGGCTTCTCGTTTAAAAATAGAGTTAGCGGTTACAGAATAGTAAAAAAAATTATCATAAATGTTTAGACACCATCATTAAACTTGCGTTGTTGGCACATGTCATAATAACTTGTTTCCCTTTGGAGTTTTCTCACTTTCCCCCATATCAGCCCTCTCCATTTTATCATCCATATAGTTTTGAACCATTTGATTGACTTGAACTGAATGTACAAAAAAGATAACTTACGACTTTAACTCTCTCCGTTAACTGTAAAATTAATACTTTTCTTAGTCAGGCTAAAATCCAGGCAAGTTTTTTTTTTAAACTGGCTGTTATTATGCTATATTTTTTGCATGTGAATCTCCTTTATGCATTCTTTTCCCTCCACTTGGGTCCATGACTCCGGAGTTTTCGGAAATGAACGGAATTCATAACTAAATCAGGGGAATATTTATGTCTTCAACTTACTTAAATTGAGTATGATTACGATAATCGTTAGAAATACTATAATCTTCATATGCGATCCCGATCCCAGCCATCATCACCCTTTAGCGAAATTCATCCATAATACAATTGAAACACCGCTATACTGTAGATACTTTGCATAATTACTGTAAGATCCATTCCAAGTTACTATTTAGGATATCAAGCTTTGCTTATCATTCCCAATCTTGGAAATGTCCTACTTGGTGTACAGGCTAAGATATAGAACCAACGACCAACAGTAAAACGCGTTATGCCACCTTCCTCCTATAATTAGTCATTGAGCATTGTTATTGACAGGTTGACAGAACTTTTTTCCTTACAAGTCTTCAATTAACTATAGTTAAGTATTTACATTGTTTTTTTTTTGGATGAACCATTACAAAAATCGAAAGTTCTTTTGTAAAATTCATTAACTTGCTCATTACACAGGTAAAGGTGGACCATGACTAATTATAATGATGATGTACGTAAGTTATAACTATGTACATTTATCACACATATAACTCGGGCTACAAGCTTCAAGAGACATGTTTTGGTAGGATTTGTGCGCATGATGGAATACAAATATATCCTTGGAAGGGATCTTAACTGTCGGCGGAGGGAGATTATTTAATTAAAGGATAAAAGATCACTGACTGAGAAGATTTTTTTAAAGTGAAAATAGGATAAGTGTATACAATGCATAAAAACTGTTTCTTCTCCCTTTTAACTGTACAATATATATTGTGATGCTTACAACTTCGTAAATAATCTGACGCTCGTTTTTCTTTTACTGAAGTCATCTAATATGAATATAATAATAACAATTGTAATACCGTGCAAGAGTACATGTGTAAAGTAGGTGATGGATAGCAAATACAGCGTCGACAGTGTGTTTGTCTACTAATAAGATTTTTTTTTTACAATATCACGAAAAGCTAGTTAAAACTGAACCGAGTTTGTTTTAGACATAATTGTAGTTGATTTTTTTACTGTAGTCATTCTTCCGAAGATGGAGTCACACCGGATATGTTGCTGAGAGGAGAAAATGATTAAATCCCTTTAGACAAATATGTAATTCAGTTTGTTCTACTTTTTAAAATTAAAAACATAATATAAGTATAGTTATATATTATCCCTAGTAATAACGTTCCTTAGATCCATTGTATTTAACATACAATCATTTATCTATTGCCATACCTTGTTTTTTCTACGCCAACATTTCGCATTAAAAAAACCGCGCGTCTTTTCCTCTCTCACAGTCGAAAAATACTAAAAGCGATCCTAGGTCAAAGGTTGGGGCTGTTTTTTACGTTAAAAATATAATTACTAAAAATTGCAAAACATTTTCTTCCTTTTAGACGTCGTCACTGCTGTGTCACAGGAGAGGGGGAAACAAACACCTTCCAATCCTTGTGAACAGTTGACTGGCACATAAATGACTAGCACTCAACAAGAGATTCTTACTTAATAATACAAATCATAATGAATCATTATACTCGTACAAATTAAATGCAGCGTATCAAACGCCATTAAAAGACAACGCAACCGTTTGTCATTGTTTCTTTACATTATGTAATTACATATTGAACAATATACAGCATCTTCTCCGGATACTTTTCCTCCTTCAAATAATCCTCGATAGTTAGTTAAATGTAAAGGGGAGATTATATATTTTTAAAGAATGAACTCAGCATCATGTATAATCCTCATTGAGGAATTACATCCAGTTTTTAAAAAACCCTTTTAATGCATTATCAAAAAACAGTATTCTGCTTTCTTGAAGAATAAAAGACTCTTATACAAAAAGGCGCTCCTGGGCGCTTCCTGTTTGTTTTCTCTTGTGACATATTACTTAGAACTCACATCTTTCTGTTTCCGAAAGAGATTTGGTTAAACACAGGGCAAGCAGAGCTTGGATTTAAAGACTGAGTGAGTGATTACAAGAGGGATATAGTTAGTTATAATAGTTATAATAAAAATTAGTCTAGGTATAGTTGTATATTATGACCATCAAAGAACTGGAAGAAAACTTACAACGAATTTTTTTTTCTTAAAGTTTCATATCACTGCTTTTTTTCTTTCAAGTAAAAACGTGATTTTTTTTGTTTGTTTCACTATAATAAATTCTTTATGGTGACAACAGGCTGTATTTGTCTCTAGGAACTTCCTTTTGTCCCTAGTATAATATGAAAGAAATTATAAGAGTATGTTTTAGTTCTTGAGAAATTATTACTTTTTATGTTTGTTTTTTTTCAAAAGGATGTCTCTTGTGCTGTGCTGTTAAAGCTAGTGTTGTTTAGCTAATTACCATTGGTAGAACGATTAACCACCGGAGAGTTCTTAGAGTTACTATCGATTTCTGCTCCATAAATCTTCCCAGCCTTGCGAGCCATACTACTTAAAAGTTCAAGTGAGTTTTTATGAGCTGCTCGTAACGATATTGCCCACTCATTCAAGCCGATCTCGTCCTGAAAAAAAAACGATAACAGAGGAACAGAGTGATTACTTATAGCAATCCAATAGAAGGTTTTTTTTTATCTTCTGCACTTTCCCTTTTGAATCTCATTTTTATTGTTGGGCTCCCAATCCCTCACTTACCCCGGTGGTAATGACGACCTTGTTTTGATCTTTCATTTTTATTAGAACGGACTGCTCATTCTTGACAGTGGCCAGGTCTCCAGCCACCTCTTCCACACAGTCCATAAATACTAACTCAGGTTTTGTACTTCCGGAGTCTGGGTGAAGTTCTAGTCTGTGGAGGGTTTTAAACAAAGAAAAGGGAATGGGCTGCAATTAGAATGGTGGAGAGAAGCGGTACACATGTCATTTGAAAAATTTAGTTCGGGCTTGTTCGCTCAGCGTGTGGAATTATTTAGGCTGTGATGGGAGGGCTTGCGAGGTAAGATGATGGAATAATTTAAATGTTTATCAGAGAAAGGGATATATTTTGTTACAAACTGCATGGTACAAACCTGTTAGGGTAAAGCTTAGCGTATCTTGTCTGCCACGCTGATGCAAATGGGCCTCCTAATTTTTTCACATAGCCATGCAATATACAGTCGGACTCCTTCTCATCAGTATCGTATCGTTGCTTATGCTTAGCTCGTTTTTTCTGTTCTATTTTATCAGCCTCTGTGTTGACAGTGTCAAAAACTGTCTCCGCTATTTCAGCTTGCCACCGCTCGGAAATCACTAGGGGAAAGTTTTTATACAGATCCTGGTCTGATTCCAGAAGCTGGGAAAAGAGAAAAGGGATGGTACATGTCATCATCATCATCATGCTTAGACATTTTCTCATTTTGATAATCAAAGTCATATAGATAGATAGATAGATAGTATGGGATATTGTGCTGTATCCCTACCTTGATTCCTTTTGTGTCCTCTTCATCAAAGGAACCTATGTCGAAAGCGTCCGCCGCGTTCACTTCACCACGGGGAGGAATGAGCGGTGGTGAGTATTTTTGTAGGTAAACTAATTGCCAGTCTAAGCCTTTAAAAAATGGATGTTCCTTCACCTCATCAGCCCTAGAAAATAATCAATAGCCACGACCTGATTGTATATGGCTTTCACCAGAGCTCACATTACTCAGCGGATATGGGCTTTCACTTACCCCTTTCCTTTGCAGCCTAACCGCTTGTCTACATCTCGTTGGAGGAGACCTTCCAGAAGGGACCTCAACTCCGGCGAAAATGATTCAGGTAACTCCACATTCTGCGGGATTAAAAAGGCGGTTTAATATCACGTCCACGTAGCCATTAAAGTCGGATCAAGTTAACAACCGAACTGTTTATGCTGAAGTTAAGTACCATGGTTAAGGTCATCCTATCGATTTCATGTTTGTCTTTAGTTTTATGTTGTCTGAAAGGGCTGTGTCCCTTGAGGAGCTTGTACAGCATACAACCGAATGAGAACCAGTCTGCACTAGAGTCGTAGGCAGTTCCTTTTGACAAGACCTCGGGTGCCATGTAGCCATGAGTACCTCTGCTCATCCAGAACAAAAGGACGTTAAATTTGCAATAAAATACTACTCACTCAAAACCTACAGATAAAAAGTTAACAGGAAGGCTACAAATGGTCAAAAGTTCGTACACGCTTGCATGAGGCTTTTTCTTTGAGAAATCGCAAGCCAATCCTAAGTCAGATATTCGAACGTGCCCGTGCTCGTCAAGGAGAATGTTAGCTGGCTTTAAATCTCGATAAACTATGTACCGCTTGTGCATGTGATCCAGTCCTGCAAATTTTTCAAAAAAAAAAACAATCCATTACATCTCTTGACTATTTCAAAACAAAATGAAACTGCATTACGTGTCTAAAAACAGTATTCAGCGTCAGGGCAGAGCTATAGCTTGTAGAGTTGGATTACAAATGGAATGAAAATTCTACAAGCCAGAGTCATAATCCAGAGTTTCCACTTTGTTAAAATTAAAACTCGCCATTTTATACACTGCACCTGCCAGCCAAGCCTCTCCGGCTAAACTACTCCTTTTGTCCAACCAATCATGCAGAACCGAAGGGGAGACAATCAGAATGTGATTACGCAACCCAAATTAAATTTCGCTTGGCTCACCTAAAATGACTTCCGCCGCATAGAACCGCATCTCTGTCTCATTAAAAACGCCATGCTGGGAAAGATGGTAATGAAGATCACCGCCATTCATCAGGTCGAGGATGAAACACAGTTTGTCCGTGGTATGGAAGGCATAAGTCATGCATACAATAAAAGGACAGTCCGCCTGCGAAAAATAAATCGTGAAGCAAGTTCGCCAACATTAGCCTTGTCCCTTTAAAACTTTATTCTCCGTCCTTTTCCATTCATTTAGCTATCATGGAGGGAGAAAGCCTCCACCATACCACCTCCACCCCACCACACTATACCACCCACCAAGTGCTGAAACCAAGTCTATATTCTCCTTTGAAATTTTATAAACCAACAGGGTTTACATTTTTTCTCTCTGAGAGCCCCGGTTGTCTCTTTCCCTGTACGTGGCTTTCCCCTAAACCGCTCATATCATTTATTATGGATAAAAGCACGTAAATCGTATTAATACTTTAGAGATTAAAATGCAAGAAAAGCGCTACCTTGTTCGGAGGAAAAGGAGTACAAAGCATAATGGGAGAGGAAGTATACTGCAAAACAGAGTTTGGTATCCTTTAGCATCTTATGTATTCAGATACAACAAACAAGATACTCGAGAAGAAATTTGAGAAAGAAATGTACATAATACGGAAGAAACTTGTGCAAAGTTCGAAGACGGGGGCAAATTTGTCAAGATACAAGATACTTCTCTCAGAAAAAAGGATGCGAGATAAAGATTCAGATAAATATCTGTATATTCATCTGAAAAGTTACCAAACTCTGCTTCAAAACGAGGGAGAGTTTAGAGTTTATAGGAGTCCATTTAGCCGTACATGTTAAAAAAATGAGACTAACGCCTCTGCCGGGCTCTTCCTAACTCCCATGTAATGCTTTCACTCTGCATCTTAACTCTATTTGGAAAGTTTTTATGTCTAAATAAAGTACTATCCCTCTATAGCCGGATTTAGTCCAGCACGGAAATGTCAGTAAAAGTGGGAGAGAGCTGGGAGGCGACTGGTGAGCATTTTATTATTTTATCTTGGGAGAAAAATAGGCTCTCAGCATGTTACATTTTGTGGGGACCTTTGGGTAACAGGAAAATAATGTAATCAGTTTCCCCTTAAAAGTGCTAAAGCGGAACTTACCCCTGTGCTGACTAGAGAGAGCATGATTCTTTCATTGAGGGCGAGGGTCTCCCCCTGCTTCATCTTAATTCGCTTCTTGTCCAGACATTTCATTGCGTACATTTTCCCAGTGTCAGCCTTCCGACAGCCGTACACTTCACCAAAGCCCCCACGACCGATAATACGATGAACACTGAAGTCATTCATTGTCAACTGTAAGGAGGAAAGGGAAATGAACTTGTTACAAGGCTCCCTCATAATTCCACTCATAATTTTAATAGTGTCGAGAGACATGACAAGAGTAACTGCGCTCTTACTGAAATATTCAACTCCAGGTTTTTCCATTGACAAAAACGAGTATATTTGTCACTGAAATAGAAATAGGTTAATTCACAATCATCTGAAGCACACTGGCAAAAGGAAGTCATTACTTTTTAAAACATGTACTTTTTACATACCTTTCAAGAAACTGCCTAAATGGTTCATTACGTAAATAATTAAATATTTCGTCGATATACGGCTGTCAAGGGGGAAACAAAAAGGACATTTCAAGTTAGTCTACTTTCACACAACACGGGCTCTAACGACTCTGTCATGTGAGCTTTGTTAAATAATGTGTAGCAGCAGTACCTCAAAGAGATTTTGAGGGACATCACTTTTTATTAAATGCTTTTGAACATGGTCTACGGCTTCCTTTGTGAAATTCTGGAATGTTAAAATATCATGATTTCATATGACCTGGCTTATGTCATCACATTTTTTTGCTACTACAGCATTTTTTTTTTTGCAATCTCGTAAAATTCATAAATATCAATTTAGCTTACATGTGTATGCGACAGCAATTCTTTCATTATAAAATTATCATATATTTCCCTAGCCGCTTTCCTTCGCTCATCTACCGTCTCCATCTTTTCGAATTTTTTAATCTGGAAGGTTCAAATCGGAAATGAAATAGTCATTAGTTAACTCGACCACGATCACGATAGACTCGCATTTAACTAAAGTGAGTATGTTTTTTTTACCTCTTCATAAAACTTTATTTGAGGTATTGGATCGTCAACTACATTCTCACAAAAGTCTTTGAATAGAAGATATCCTACGAGGACAAAAATAAATAATAAATAGGTTAAGTTAACAAACTCATGAAAGGCTGTTAAAAGCTCTCAAGACATTATTTTTATTTCCATTATTCTCACAAACTCACCCAGCTTTTGACCAAATATTTTGTCAAAAGTGACATCTCCCTTTTTCTCCAAGTATTTGTACATGACGCTCCGTACACTGGGGGAAAAAATGAGATAAAAAACATCCTCTTTTACAATATGACTCCAACCATCATCATCACACTTAATCCTTTAATGCGAGATTGTATCTTTCAATCCAACAATTTGCATTTATGCATAATTAATTGGTACGTGAAAGCAACTAGCAGACTTCTTCCTGGCAATAAGTGAAAAGCGGAGTTCTCACTTGGATCAAGTGAAAGCATGTCAGGACATTTTAGCCCTTTTTATTACGCTGATTTCTCCGGAATAGCGTGGGATTGGTTGATGCTTTCACTCCTTTTGTTTTTAAATTCCCTTCAGCTCTTAAGTGGGCCCAACTAAAACTTCACCGTTTTTTTATTATTCCGCTGTGCGGTGTTTAACGAATTTCTATAATTGACTTTTTATTATGTATCCCCATATCAGCATCATTATCATCATCCCCATCATCATCATCACACGATATAAAACGGGGGCTGGCAAACCCATTAACTTTTATATGCATTCCTTGAATGAGAGCTAGATAAGGTTCCAAATGATAACGGCGCTATGCATTAAGCACAAAGACACTTTTTTTCACTCCCTTTCAAGCTCACTTCATCAAAGTTCACTTTCAATTCAATTATCTCATCATCATCACACTAACAACGACATTCATCCTAAGTGCATGAGCTATTTCCCTAAGATGATTTGCAAAACGTACGAAATGCTACAATGGCACTAAGTGATATGATGAACAATTTAACAATATTAACGACTACATTTACATTTCCCTATATGATCACAATTAGCCAACGACTTCTCCTCTTTCCTAAATCCCCATCCCTAATGAAAAGGGTTTCAAGGAAAAGGGACACGACACATGTCACATGTGTTCCACTGGATGGAACTGTAATGGCCATGGCCGTACCCAGAGAACTTTTCACTTCCGCTGCTCCCAACATTCCCCAGCATCCGGCTTACGCTACAAAGTATCGAGGCAGGTTGGAGCATCAGAAGCATGCATCATGTTTATCTACGAGTTACAGAAAGTCTATACGGGATCACATTGTATTGCTTTCTCCTTCCTCTCCCTTTTTATAACAGTCACTTGAGGTTACAAGTTACAACAATAAAACTTCATAAAATGTCCCTAAGCAGACTCGCTCGTAAATTGGGGAGGACAACTGGAGAAGCACATATACAGAACATGATATAATACTACATGGGGAAACAATGGCTATTCTGTATACGACGTTTCCCACTATATGATTTACTTTCACTTTCCCCTGAATTCTATTTTCCGCGACATGCATGCACTTCCCCGATTCCCAAAGCCCTTCCCTTTTATGAGCATATACACAACACGGCACAAAGGTTTTAAAAACGATTTATGTTTGATCTTTCATTCTTCCTCAAAGTGAAAGTTAATTGCCCCTAAGCATTATATAATCCTGTTGTGTCCCTGTGTATTGTTATATGATATGATACATGTTTCAAAAGCCGGATGTAAACGAGGCAATCCCTCTCTCGCATGCCATCATAAATGTCCGATAATGAAAAGATTCATATTTTTTTCAGCTTCTTCCCCAACGCTACTTTATATGCTGGTTATGGCAATTCAGAAAGCAGACTCAATTCTACGGCCTCCCCTCAGGCAGGCCTATCCTATTTTTAATATGCTCATGCTCCTCTTAATCTATTCCGTGCCATTTTGCACCATTCCACAATTGGGTAGGGATCCTATAAAAGAGGCTTAATTGAAATTGGCATAAACTCGAGAAAACATTCTAATATTCAGAGTGAAGCCATTCAATTATGAATTTAGAGGAGGGGCAGCCCTTCGCAGAAAACAGCTTGAATGATGAAGATTGGCGTGCACAAACAAATGTTACACAATATTAAATGCTGATCTGGCTGGTGCAAACCTCCTCGCTAAATAACTTATTTTGGTCTGTGTGAAATCAAATCAGCGTCCAAATCAAAGGGGTGCTCAGTCAACCGTGAGACTTTGATTGAGAGCTGAACAGCCTTTCCGAAAAGTGTTCAGTTGGAGTGAACACACTGCCAGATCGCTTCCATGAGGATACATAAATTCTAACATTCTCATGAGAAGGTGTAAAAAATGGAAACGTATTTTGAAAACAAATCCCACTGCCATTAAAACAATTACTTAAATATGCCCATAACAGTTTATATATGAACGGAGTAGGTATACTTATCTCATCTCACGTTAAATATTACATAAGACTGAAATAATTATAATATTGATTATAGTAAAAGAATCCATTCATTACCTAGGATCAGGAAGAACAATCTTCTTGCTAGCTCTGGCCGCTGGAGTGCCCTTGCTTTTCTCCATGGCCATGAGGTAGCTCACGTCCGCGAGCACTGCTTCGAGGTCCGCCATTTCAAACTAGTTTAATACCGATAGTCACTCTTGGATAACTACTCTTCAGTTAGACTTTTGTCAATTGAAGATAAATATCTATAAGTATATGGCAGTATAATAGTATGAATATCAATCACTGAGGATACTCATCATGCTCATCATCATCCTCACTAGTATCGTGCCACTGAGACTTGATGAGTCACTTGCCGATCTGCATTTTTGTTTTAAGGCTTCGATACATACCCTATTATAATTAATTATCTTCATGCGCCCAACTTTCTCCTCTTTTAATTAGCGATCCACACTAAAAAAAACTCAATTGCGAACACAGCAAGTCCGCCTTGGGTTAACAGTCGGTTGGAAGAAATTTGACACAAGTGTTGTGGTGACTTCTCTTTCAAAACTTTCACTCGGAGAAAGTACCCGCATGAAGCCAAACCCGTTTAGCATTAGATAGTTACCTGTCTGGAAACTTTTCCCCCTTTATCATATCCTTAATATCACCACCCTTGTGCTTTGCTACAGTTCATATTTAATTTGCTCATTATTAGACCTCTCACTTGTTTGATCTTCTCGACAGAGGGATGAGAACTGGACTGGAAGAAAAAAAAACGGTTTCACCCAGTTCGCTCCTACGTCAGGAGGAGAGCTATTATGAGGTCTGAGTCAACTTTTTTTTCTTCTAATTTTATGAAAAGATTAAAGAAGCATTCTTTCTGTTAAAGTACCTACTTTATGAGAGACAATGTATTGTGTCTTGTAATGAATGACTCATCTCATACTACATTGCTTGGAAATCTCGTTTTAAAAAACTCCGTCTTTGTCCCATCGATATCCCCAGCCTGTGATGATTGTCAACAAACAGGAGTAAAAAAAATTCAGTCACTTGCACGGTAAGCTGGAGCAAAAAACTCCAGCTAATCTGTTTTTTACAGTAATCATAAAAAGCCCCACGGTTATTTAAGAGGTAAGAAAGATGAATGCATTTATTATTGCATACAGCCGTAACACCATTTGAAACACTTTTTTTTGCCCCGAGATAATCCGACAAATATAGTCACGCTTTAAACTGTGCACTTTAAAAATGACTTTAGTTTAGTACATATTATATTCTCCTTGAGTGATTGAGCGTAAAAGTAAAAAAAAAAACGAAACTTGAGTGATTTAACGAGAAGGAGCTCTGAAGCGTTGGTCCAGTTGGTGGACTATATATTCCTCGTCACAATAAAAAAGATGGACATTAAATGATGATCACAGACTCCCCATCATCACGTTTTTATTGGCGAAGCCCTCCTGTCACAACCATTCCTGTTGGTGGTGCTCATAACAATAATCCCATCCTTGCGAAATGGCCAACGCATATTATCTATGATGATGATGAGAGGGTGAGGAGAGGACGACAACGATGGAGCTGATTATTATAAAAAAAAATAATACTAGGACGTTATTTTTTTCAAAGTTATCCTTCGTCTCCTGCACAGAAGATGTAGCTCTCCGAATATCAGCGCGTAATATTGAGGATTTATTTTACATAAGAGCCATCATGGATTTTTATCCAGCTAAAAAATCCTCAGTGGCAACAAGTAAAACGCTTATTGCCTCATTTTATGTGATGACGACGCACGATGGGATTGGACGATGGCGACAATAATCTAGTCTAAAATGATGATGAAGATGATGAGGAAGTTGACAAGTTGGGACTGCCACTCTTCTCCTGGCTATATGGAACTGAGGCTGAGATGAGAATGAGATGTGTCCCCAAAATGCGCAAATCCTTGCATAAAAATCCCAGTTTTTTTTTGTTTTGCAAAAGGTTGGAGGGGGAAAAACTGGAAAGGGGAAGTTTGTTGTTTAGTCCTCGCTTGCTGTCGGTATGTCCATAAGAAAAAAAAACTGTGATTCTGGGAATAGCTCTCGTTGATGAAAAAGTATCTGATGAGCTTGTTGTTGGCGAGGATGACAAAGAGAATATGGCGAGAGAGCTTCTAAGGATGAGACTCTTTTTTTTCTTGTTTAGAGTGCTCTTCTGCGAGTCCTCAAATTTCAAGTCGTTGAACTGATTGGTTTCGTTGAAAAATAAAGAGCGCAAAGCAATTACCCCTTTGGAGTCTTCCCTCTTTTTCTGTTTGATGGACACTCTCTCGGACAAGAGGGGAGAGCTTTAATGGGACAATTGACACAAGTCCGGAGAATATAAAGGACTAACGACAAAAAAATAATATTATCAAACAGTGACAACCGGAGCGGCACGCTGTTCGTAAGTGACTAGTCAATAATATTTATAAGTAATTTTTGGCGACGGAAATGAGGATGACGCTTCTAGGTATTTTTCGGGCGTAGAAACGCTCGCATGTTTTGGAAAACAAGCCTCTTAGATAAATGACGATGATCCCAGAGCATCTGCACGTAATTTAGTTTGATGATGTTCATCCTCAGGATCCCCTCTTGATTGTTGAGACGTCCTCCTGGAAAATAAATAAATGGGAGTTTGATAATAATGCATGTCAATTAGAAATAAAAACATCATCGATGTGATGTAGACTACTTAAAACTATCTACATATATGTGGATGAATATATTTATCATTGTTTTAGCCAACCATGCCTCTGAAACAAAGTTTGCTAATCTTTCCAAAGGGATTTTGGTATTTGGCAATTCATAAAGACAAGCTCCAAGCTGGAAGTTAATCAGGATCCCATCCTCACCATAATGTGTTGTCATTGTGAATTGTCATTACTGTCATACGTAATGTCATCCACTCATACGTAATCACTCTCCCCTCTCTAAATTTATATTTTCAATGATATTTTTTTTTTTGCAAAAACGTAGTTAGGTGAGTAAATACAGGTATGAGCATATATGAAATGGGTTGAGCTATATATGAATTTATTTAATTTCATATGTAATATTCCCATCATAATAATCAGCATTCATTCGACTTTGTCTATTATCCTTATTATCCTCGTCATATCTATAGATATAACAGCTCATGTAAGGGATGAGACATGCGAACGTTGTTTTGCTACACGGTGTGGTGGCACAGGTGTAAAAGAGAAACAAGACAGGTGGACTGCATGTTGGCCAAAGTTGTTGTTCAGCTCGTGCCTACGAGAGCTCTGACAAGCCATTTTGAAGATAACTGGCGTGCGTGCCTTGGATGATCCTACAAATACCTTCACCTTCCTCCTCCTCAGCGAAACTGTACAAAGTGGAATGATAGTAGTCTTCCTTTTCTTCTTATAATTAACTATGATCGACTATGTAGCATTGAGGAGAAGAGGAAAAAAAATATAATTATACGATAATTGCACCCATTCATGAACTGGTCTGGCTGACAGGACAAGTAGCAATAATAACTGTCGATAAGGTCACCAAAACCGAGGTCAACTTATCAAGCCTGAGATGATGGTGATGATGATGAGATCTGAGTGAGCGAATGTCGTGTGTGGACTATTAGCTTTTTTGCTATAGTTTTAGGCTGTTATCATATCGGCATAAATGTAGAAAGGACTTTTGGGCATGTTCTCTTCATCCCATATCATATCGAGCGGATTTTTTTCTTTCAGCGAAAATGAGTTTTGACGATTAGTCATACAGAAATAAGAACAACATTGGGTATGACAAGGCTCTGGTATCTTCGTAATTGCTACCAGCATTAGAAAAAGGTCTTTGACAATTTCGCCCATTCCATGCAAAAAAAAAATTGGAGTCATCATCATTCATGGATCATTTTTATCCAAAAGTTGTGTAGGCATTTTCCCCTGATTTAAACGTTATTTCCAACTATTCTTTGTTTAAAACTAATTACAATACAAATTAAAAGGCTATCCAAAGAAATATGCGGATCCATCCATCTGTATATTATTGTCATGTTCTCGTGTAAAAAAATGGCAGGCCTCTATATTTACTCGCATCATTAGTTAAAATCCTATATAATGCTGTTGTTGTCAAAGTTAAGTAAATTAAATGGACTGATGAAAATCAATAAACACTTAAACATTGCGTTGCCCGAAAATCCTTTCTAATTACATGAACATGAATATTGATTAATATAATGGTTCAATGGCTATAGATCAATAGCCTGCGCATTTATATTCCTCATTCCACACAGCCAGAAACGTTTCTTCCCTGAGGAACATGGACGAGTAGGGTGTTTGCGCTAATCGCTGGATAATTTCCATTTAACAGCTCTCCCCTAAAAACTACATACTTATCATGTTTGATCTGTATTTTCCATCTGTGTGCACAATTAATTTCTATTGTAAACACTGGCATGACTGAGCAACTAATTATTATACGTTTGGGAATGAATTTCTAAAGTTGAGAATGAAACCTCATCAATTTCATTCCCATTGTCACCCAGTTTATAAGCTGTTAGCTGGTTTCACTGACTTCACTAAAAAAAACATAATTTTAATGTGTGAGCCACTTATAAACCTATTACTAATTAGAAAGACAAATATAGTGCAACGACGAAATGACGTATGCTACCATCCTCATGATATGCTCAATGCTTGGATAAAAAATGTTTCCCCCCGTTTGTTCGAGTTTTTCATCCAATCCCCATTTAAAGAGAATGGGATCACGGGGATTGATGTCAGTGACACCGACACGCACTCTAGCAATCCATCCGTACAGATCAAATGTCAATATTATGGAACGGCTCAACTGACTGAAACTGAAGTTAATTAGCCAACGACTTCTCACTTTCCACATGATTAGGGAGCTAGGCTCCCACTCCTACCTAATGCTTTGTCTCCTTATCACCGTATCATATATCAAGCAACGAAGCATGCTTCAGCTTCCACAGGAACAACCAGCCTAATATCCTGTTCCTTAAAGAGAGTCTTATCCTTGATTTGAGAAAATGACCTTAACACCAAGGAGCAAGGAGTAACTGAGAACTCTGCTCTTTCTCAGAAATATCCACGTATTTATCTTATCTTTCCTATCATATCATGTTAGTATATGAAGGGAAAAAAACAGTCAAATTAACCATGTCCCTTATTACTATTAGAGTTAAATTGACTTTTCAAAAGCATATCTTTTCCTCATAAACTTTTTATAATGTCTTCATTTTTTTTCTTTAAACTGACATGAATTTTTTTATAGTATTTTGGTCAATTTCATTCCATCCCATTCCCCTTTGCTGTCGACCAGCTTGTTAAAGTCAGAGGGCTCTGACATGGCTCAAGCAGTGACAATTGACAATAGATTTTTGTTATTCTTGCAAACTGTCATGAGTGCGAAAATAAGTGCATAATATATCCATTACTTTTTATCACTCATGTCGAATCTCCTCATATAAATATTTCTCTCGCAGAATGACACACACTCATCGTCAGCTCGACCCCAGCAGAGGATGATTGAAGAAAACAATTCGTGTATTGTTAAGATGGAGAGAGGTTGAGAGCTCATCAACTATTATATTTTATTACAGTTGATCATATCATCATCATCAGTTTTTTTTTCTGTTAAGATGGGATCATTTGAAAGATTAGGGAATGAAACAAAAAACTTGAGGTCTCGCTCCCTGTCATATAAAGTCATGTAATGTATTGATCCCATATTAGCTCAGTTTATGAAAGCCGCTGACAAGCCAAGTAGGATGATAAAGGGGGAAGGAGCTTGAAAGGAATAAGCAGAGATGAATTAGTTTCGACAATAATTCCCTATTTTACTGCGCACTAATCAATTTTCAACCTTAACTATCCTGCCAATATGAACTACATGATTTCTTTGGAGCTACTTATTCGCTGAAGTTAAAACATAGTTTTATTTCCATTATATTATCATTATCCTTAATCTACTTTGCCTTTATCTGTCTGTGGACATGTAGGAGGAAAAACAGTCCAATTATATTTTACAGTGTAAGTTATCCTCCAAACTATTAAAAATTAGATGGGTAGTTTGAGGAACTGAGATAAAAAAAAAGTAGCTTAGCTTGGGGAAGGGGACATGATGTGAGGAGTAAATGATGATTGCACTCCATGATGATTATGATTATGATATGCTCTAGTATTGATATAGCCAGTTTATTATTTGCCTTAGAAATCTGTTTGTTTGCTTTGTACTCTCTTCCACAGATAATCAGATCAGCTTAGAATTTCAGACTCAACATAACCAGAGAGTCTTTGCCCGTCAACGGTAACTTTGTATGAGTTAGTTTCAATATAAAGTTTAACTTGGTATTTCCCTCCATTAACGACTGACTTGCTCTACATAAATATAATTATGGGACAATAAAAATGAAACAGAGTTTTCAGTGTAGGTACTTACTTGAGACATGTGTGGATTGATTGTCTTCTCAATCTATTCATGCAACAATTCCGCACAGCTTGACATAAACTCGAACACTTGATCAGTCACTAATAACTCCAGAGTTCAATGATGATTATGACTAAACCATATTTCTTTTTATAACATTTTATGGAAGGAACTTCGTCACCGTCACTAATCTTATCATCAATATCGACATGTATTTTCTGCTTGTGACCAACTTATTAAAAAAAACTGTTTCTCCGTCGTCGTGAATACGTTCGTGTAGCTGTCGGACGAGAGTTAATCAAAAATCATTTATTTATCTTCCTCCTCCTCAATCTCAGCTTTAGCACTTATGCAAACAAAAGGTGGAGGCAGTTTATTCTGGATGTAGGGGTGCTGATGAATGACGATGATAAGTTTGTAACTAGAGCACTTGTCTAACGTTTGCTAACTTTTCCAGCTAGATTAATATTGCTTTTTTAAATTGTCAATTGTCATATTAGGGATGAATATAGGATGTCATTAACTAATTGACAAGTTACTCTTAGATGGAAACCGCACAGTGAAAATCACACTCTTAAACTGCTAAATCAGTCAGCTAATTATCATGAACATTCATGTTCTTGCCAGCTCCTCCCTCATCTGAGTATTGTTTTGGGGTCAAGTGAAGAACTCTGTTGTCGCAAATTCCAGCGCACTGTCCCCATTAAAATGTCGGCAAACTTTGTGAAATCACCGTCCAGGATAATTTTTTTCACGGTATTATCATATGATGAGCTCATCAGCCAACTTTTTTTTTAGTTAACAATGTGCAATGTCCACTTTTTCTCTCTCATTGAATTCAATCCAGTTTCCACTTATCCCCTTTCTTTCTATTGTTCCCCTATCATATTACCATCTATAGTAACATTTTCTGTTTTCTTTCCCCTCGCGAAAAGAACAAAACTATTTCTTGGGAATGTCGAGTTTCCTCCTCCTTTCCCCTCTATAACCGTATAAGATTATATATTCATTTTGCTCAAATTTTTCGCTATATCTTGGCTCGCAGCTCTTGGGATGACTCTGATGATTATATTTATGACTGTGACTATGATGCAGCTTCTTTTTCCCCTAGTTATTCGGGTAGCGCTGCGCTGATGTGATGATAAATATGATGATATCCTGAAAAAAAGATTAGGGCCTCTCTTCTCTCGGCGGATGATGGAATATGATGAAGAGAGAGGGTCAATAATAATAACAAAAGTGGACCCAGCAAATACGGGCAAACTGGTGGTGTGTCTGTACTCTGAGCTCCCTGTGGTAGTCTCCTCACCAGAGCAGACCAGAGGATGATAGTAAATTTTTTTTTGGTAAAGGCGAGGTGGCCTGGCCTGGCGCTTAGCCTGGCATTTCAATTCAGGAGGAAAAAACTAAGGTAAAACGCTGGGAATATGATGATGATGACGACGAATGCTGATCGCGATGAACGAGAGCCCGATTTTACTTGACTCTCTACTACGCTTACATTTTTACTACTCCTTCTGTCCGTCCTCTGTGATCCTTCTGTGTGTTGTGGAGAGAAAAAGTTCAATTCTATATAGGAAAAAAAATTTGGTAGGACAAGAGAGGAACCAGTGGATGTAGTGGAGACACTCTGTATATGAGCTGTGTGTTATTTATGACGGTGGTCTGTCCGTCGTATGAAAACCTATATGGTTTTTTATTCTTATACGCTCAGCGTTTCTCAAATGTCCCTGGTATATGTGTGGAGAGCTTGATATTATGACTTGGCTCTGCTACTACTCCCAAAAATTGTATGAAGTCTTCTTCAGATTTTCCTTTTTCCCTTCCTCCAAACTCACTCCAAAATGTTTGGCTCCTCTATAGAGAGATAGAAAGGGAGTTGTGTGTTAGCTGAATGGAGGAGCCAGCCAGCCAGCAGGAGCAAGTTTTTTATATTTCAGAAGGGAGAAGTTTAGTAGGAGCATATAGAAGAAGTGTTATGATTATGATATGAGCTTTGTAGTCCTAGTATATGTACAAGGAGACATAAAAAAGGAGCTAGTGAAAAAGTAGTGGAATAGAGGCTTTTAGTACTGGTGGTGGTGAGGATTGGAATGGAATATATAGTGGAGTGTAGGACTACAAGTGTGTCTTACTTAATGTAGTTGATAGGAGGAAAAAGTAGTTATAGGTGGAGGGCCCAGAGGTGGGCAGGCCCGCTCGGCAAGGGTCACTAGAGAGAAAATGAGGCCATGCAAGGGTACAAGAAAAGAAGTGGGAGATGGATAGAAACATGAGTTCCTCGGTGACAAGAAAGTTCCTCGTGTTATATTTCCGAAACAAGTTGTATGTCACACGATTTGCCTTTTGACATGTTAGAAACGTAATACTGTGTGAGTTACTTACAAATTTAGTGTTTTTGTTTTCATTTAGCAAACTGACGTTTATAAATGTTTGAATTATTTCTTTAATGTCGAAAGACATGAATGGATCTGGTATATAATATTAAATTGGCGATTAACGAAATTTTAAGAAAAGTGCTATCAAACCCTTTCTTTTATATTTTGTTTAGGTTTATAGGCATTTACTACTATGTAATTTAATTTCCCGATTAGTTGGCAATGTTAGATCGGAGACAAATAAATCTAAATTAGGCAAAGCTTGAAAATTACATAATTCTGGGAAGAAACTTTCAATAAATGTTTAACTTTACTCCCGTTGCCACAGGTGACTCCAATCTACCAAGCCAACATGTCGTCTTACGAAGAAGGAGAGGGAGGAATGGATGGCGGTTCTTTTCTCTGTTTTGAAATTCGAAATACCATATGTCGTAGGCGTGACAAGTTGAAAGGCGGATTTCGTCTGTTGTTATACTTCCATCGTTTCTGAAGTTGATTGCGCGTAAGTAATTGTGTCAAGTAATTGTTAACAACCATTATCAGGTAATGAGTACTTGACATGCTTCTTTGTTTATTGCATGGAAGTTAATTAAACCATCGGGTGGCGTGAACAAAGTTAACCTCTGAGTTAGTTAAATATAACCGTGGGAGATCCATCTGTCATCTGTTTAAGCTGAAGAAGGGTCCTAACCCGTCATCCGGAACTGCGGGAGTGTCGTAAGTTTGACAGGCACATCTCAAACTTTGCGGAAGACCTTCTCTAGTAATGCATTATGTTAATAGTTAATTACTAACTTAACTCTTTATTTTTGTTCTAGGGCGAGCTGATTTTTGTGGAAGACCAGTGGAGTTCCTTCTTGGTGGCAAGATGGCTTCAACCTCTCCCTACTTACATGTCTTTGAATTGGAACCCATGGGGGAGAAGCCCGTTACGGATGTTCCTGGAATCGGGGCGACATATGGAAAACGGCTGAGTGCCAAAGGATTCGATAAGGTATAGTTAAAATTAAATTTCGGATGTAAAATATTCGTCACAATGCACAGGAGCAATGTCAAAAATGCTAAACTATCCTTTACTTATCCTTATCAAATGAGTTAATTAGAATTAATTAAATCAGAATTAAATTAAAGTCAATAACTTCATTCAAACTGATTTTTTTTAAATCTTTGTGTGATCCCTCAGGCTTGGGTCTTATTCGGTCAGTTCTTGGTGCTGAAGAAAAGGGAAGATTTGTTTGTGCGGTGGTTAAAGATTGCATGCGGCTCTTCGCCGCGGCATGCCAAAAAAACGTATGGAGCTTTTAAGAGCTGGTGCAACGTATTTCTTTAATGCAAACTGCTTATTACGCTGTCTCTATTTATTTGTAAGAAAAACATTCTGTTTATATATCATGCAAAGTTTCCTCAGCGCATGTTGTTTAGCTATGTAATTTAATTTGAAATCTTACACCAACTTAATCATTCAAATTCTCAACCATATAGTCTCTTTAATAGTAAGCTTTAATTCAGTATAATATTTTAAGTAAAAATACTTTGTAAATCTGTCTGAAAAAAATCGCCTTCTAACTATATCGGTATTGTGGTCGATGTAAGTTTATTCTTCAAGTCTAGCTTGTAGAGTAGAGCTATTGTATTTAGAATAAAATGATGTAAAAAGTAAATATACTTTACCTAACTTAGTTCTAACTGTCAAGTCCTTCATGCAAAATCCTACAATTAGCCTGTAACCTCCCAAACTCAACTAAATTACCCAAGTCTGCCCTTCCGCCTTTTACAAAGTAAATGGGTTTCTATTCTACTAGAAAATGCTCACATTGCATGGGATTGAATTGGCTGCTTTGTTGCACAGATCTCTCTCTCTCTCTCTCTCTCTCTCTCTCTCTCTCTCCTTCTCGTTTGGACAACAGTGTCGGTCGGTCCACCTACTACTGCACATGATATTCTCAAGCCGAAGAACACAGTTTACTTTGTTGCTCTCTCGTGATATCACTATCACCCACCTCACACAATCACATCACTTTACACATGCTGCTCAAACTGGTAACTCACTCATTCTTCACAATTACAATGGTGTGGAGTCTCGTCGTCCTATCTGAAAAAAAAACATATTAGAACACATATTCTCCCTTCTCTGTCGTTGTTCCGAACTCATTCTCCTCTTTACATTGTAACACACAGACATTATCATTATGATGATCACGAAAAAGACGTAAAGTTATAGATGTTACCATGTTAGCAAAAGGATTGGCAAAAAGGCGAGAAGGCATGATAAAGTTTAGCCAAGGCTTATACAATCCACATAAGTTGTGTGTAGGTAACAGCGAAAAAAAAACGCCAATAAAAGCAAAAAAGGAATCGCTCGTTCGTAAGTAACACAAAAGGAGCCCCTCTCATATCATCATCTCTCCATTCATGTCTCTCATATAGTCTTTAGGCTGAAAAAACTATAAGGATTGCATCCATCTTCCACTATTAACTAATATTGCACAAATATGCACATACATTTTAGCTTTTTTTTTAACGCTGGCCAAACTCGCACTTTCGTTTTCTATGGAAGACGATGATGAACATGATTAGCCCCTAAAAAAACTGTACATGGTATATTGGTAACATGATGATTGCGATGGGAAACAATACGTAGAAGAAAAGAAGAAAAAAAAATCCTCCAATGTGCAAAAAAACAGCTAAAGGACTTTTATCTTTTGAGTCAGTCCAGGGTGGAGGAAACCTCTCCTCCTCGCCTCGTATGAATGGATACAAAAGGATATGACGGCGTTTGTTATATCCTGTGGTATGGCGTCTGGCTGGACCCATGGAGGAGTAAAGTATCATGCAGATATCAGGAGAAACAAGCTTTCAAGAGAAACAGTGTATACAAAGGAGAAAATCTCTTTAGGAGACTGAAAGTAGGTAAGCTGATTGATTTGTCGGATATTGATATCCTTAACTATAAAAAAAGCCTTGGAGGAAAAAGAGACAGATCTGTGTTTTTCATATTGGGTGACATCAACAGGGATCCATGTCGGTGAGATGAGCGTGTATTGTTTTTGGAGAAAGAAGGCAAACCAAATTGAAGCTATTTAAGATCTGCATTTCTAAACTTCCTCTCGCCAGATTATGACAAAAAAAAATGCAAGGGAAGGGGAAAAAATCCGTATAAGATGAAAGCAACAAACGTGGGTAGTCTTCATAAGAGTAAAAAACCTTGCATGATAATATGAAATATATTGGGAGACCCCCATGCAAACACAATCGAAGTCGGAAAAATATTGGGGACACTGATTTTAGTGGGGAACTAATACTTCATTACTATTTTTGTACTAAAAGTTAATAAGCAGCTTGCAAAAAAAATACTCGAAATGAGATGCATTGAAGCAATGCTTCATAAAATAGGATAATTTGCAATTTCATTAGTTCCAAGCTTTTCTACTGCGCTTCCCCCAAAAATCTGTTGTTTTTCCTCCTTCATTCCATCACCATCATTGAGACAAGAGAAATATGGAGCTGGTTATAGTTCTCACTAGTTTGGTATATGTTATAGGGAACATCCGAGAAATGTCTAATCGCTGATCATGTACGACGTTGTCCGATCCGATATTTTGGGCAATACGGTAACGTAAACAATTAAGCATTAGTATCAATAAGGAAGATAAATGTTTATGCAAAGAAGGGGAGACTAGTCTTGAGTTGGAGGGAAGTAGCTCTCACTCATTCTGTTTAAATCTTGAGTCATGTTTATTTAAAAGCAAGGAGAATGGGGAAATGCCTCAAATATTTTTCGCCTATTTTCATACCAATTTCTAGACATTGGCTACGCATCCATCCTAATGAGAAACAGGTCCACAGATTTTGCGACATTTTTTGGGAAAAATCCTAACAGAAATGAAAGCCTCCCCGTTTGCATAGTGATATTATATATTATCTGGGGTGAGCTGAGAATCCATGTCATGTTTCACCTTGCATTTTCCCCCAACAAATATTAATATTTGTTGTTAACTCCACAACAATAGGTTGCTCTTTAACTCCTCCAAAGAATAGAAACAGGTTAACAATGAGGAGGGAACAGAAGCCAAACAAAATGGAAGAGAGAAAAACTGGTAAAAGTCTTATATAACCACTTTCCATTCTACTCTACTCCACACCATCACCACACACCAATAATAGCTTTCTCCCAGCATCTTTTTCTCTTCTTTCCTCAGACCTTTTACTATTCCTGTTATACCCTATGAATACTTTTTATACTTTAGGTGATCAGAGACCGAAACAGGGACAAATTCTCGTTTAAAATGGGAGACTAAATGGGAAGAGTTTAGATGGAAAACATGAAAGTGACTATAGCAGTGTCCTATTTAGTCCCTTCTTTCTCTCAGTGCCAGCATGGCAAAAATACGCAGCTCCGAGTATTAAGATCGCTGGAGTGAAAGTGCGAGACCAACACTATGGCATTCATGATAAGTGCTCCTCACACTCTATATCCATGTTTGTAAACGCCAAACAATATAATAATCATCATCAAAAGTAGCATACAAGAACCGAGCTGGTTTCTGCTTTCCATAGCCAACAGTGTGCCGTGGCATGGCGTGGAGCAGCAGGTTTACTTTCTCTCCCCCAAACATATAATCGGTTTTTCTCGTCCTATTTTCCCCACTAAAAATAAGATTCCATTCTAAACGCTGGCTATAGTGGCAACCAGGCCCAAGGTGTGTTATTATATGTGTTCGGTGGAAATCCACAAATTTATTTCCACAATGGTAAAATGTTATAAAAATAATCCAGAATTTAATTTAATAATCGTATGGTCGTAATGTATAAATTTACGAAACTGCATGTTATCTAGAAATATTTCTACGTGTAGATCAATTTTTCACCAAAATTGTTCCTCGCTAGTCGTTGTACGCCTCATACTGACTTAAGAACTGTTGAAAAACCCCAACGGAATTGTCCATTTGAAATCGTCAGACATCAGCAGAGTTATTAGCATCTAGTCATTAATTGGTGTAGCTATCACTGTTGTTGCAATACCCTCTGCTCCAGTTGTTAAGATTGATGGATGACGTTTTAGAGAAAGGCATGTCCTAAGTAAATACATGCCGTATTCGTATTGAATTTCACCCATGCGGTCTTGCATAAATGGGACTACAACCGACAGACACAATGAACTTTTTATTTCAAATGGTTATTATAGGTTTGTTTCTGTTATGTAACTGTATTATGCCTTTCTGCTCGGAGAAATGGGACTTGTGGATTTCAACCTAACACCCTTATTATATTATCATCAGTGTCTGTCGGTTCTGTGCCATCAGGAATAGTCATGTCATGTGTATGTGCTAGGCTAATACACATACTCCCACCTTCTGTCTGACTTTTATAAAGAGAAAGTTATAGCATAGTCGAAAAGACTCGAGTATGGGAGCACATGAAATGGAAAGATGCTACAGGCTTTTGGATAGAGCTGAAAGTTGAGACCCGTTCTCGTTCCCGACGAACCCTTGGTAACAGTTTTTTGCTAGCTTTATCTTTGTGCCTCTTGTCTAATCTTTAACTTGTCTTTTATTGAATACCGGATTTTTTGGAATCAATAAGCGTGACTTGTTGATCGTTTGTGCAACGAGGACAGGACGCAAAGGATTTTAAAATCAAACGAGACGGAAACAAGTACAAAGATTTAAAAAAACGTCGGGAACGGGACACGGGACGAGCGAGAGTCTGAAAATCCTAAAAGCTTTCAGCTGCACTACTTCAGGAGCACAGCGGCTTTCTCCTCATTATTATTATCTATTATTGCTGGTTGATGTTGCTTTTTTATGTGGACTTTTGTTACTATATTTTTTTCTCCGTACAATATCATCTTCTTCATCATCACATCACCATCCTCAACTCAACATAATACAACGCTATTTACCTATTTGTTGATGATGAGGACTGTTTTTATGTAATTCCTTTTTATTCTGAAGAAAGAAAACGAGCACATTTGCCCTAGTCCAATCTTCCAAACTCATATTATATCCATTTCTCAGTCCGATTTACCTCATCATCAGCGTATCATCATCATACCATCCAGCCAGACTTTATATTCATCCCCTGTTCATCTTCTACTTTTCTCCCTTTTTCCCCTATTGTGTCAGCTTATGCACACAAGCACGAGGAGCGGTGAAAGTAGGAAGGGAAAAAGATGAAAAGAAGAAAGCTGGATTGGAGGTAAGGTGCTGTGAAGCAGTGTGTAGCAGTAGTCATTCATGACATGACACGATGATTATTATAATGAAGATTTCCCGTATTACACCAGAGATAAAAAATGCCTAGAGCATCTTATCTCCTTCTCGAATCCAGAGAATGATATAGCTATAAAGTCCATATTAGTTGCTACTTTTTTCGCCCCTCAGATCATATATCTCTTCCAGTGTCGGTGAGTTGTTCCGAGAAAGTAAATATTGCTACACGGTCGGATTTATATTAAGGTGGTTGAATAAAAAAACATAAATATGTATTCCTTATCTTTGCTCAATTGCAATTCATGAAAGTTTTTGCATAGGAGGGAAAGTTCCGTCAGCTTGAGAAAGTTCAAATGAACTATGAAATGGATGGAGGGAATAAGGATGAGGAAAGTTTAGGTGGAAAGCTATTGGAAAATGTTTGGATGGAATTGAGCTGTGTAGATTTGAATGGGAAATTGAGGCATATATGGATCAAGGAGAAATCATGCGTATGTTTATGATTTAAAATGTCAAATTGTCAAGGCATCATCATCATATCAATAAAGATGGGGATGTTTTTTTTGGCGTGGGTTTTACTTCCATTCCATATTTTTTAAAGTGTTTTTTGCGCGCTGATTCTGACTACAAATATGAGCCAGGTAGTTTTAGCATATGGTTGCAATTGGCAAGTTACCATTTTTGCAAGTTTCCGTAATAATACTACTGCGTTTCTGTAAAGCGAACCTAATAAACTTTAGCTAATTAAAGCGATTTTTCTTTCCCAGCTGCTAGAATCTTCTAATTGCAAATAGTATCAGAAATACGTAATTTGATAAGAAAGAAGCATAAATTTGACAATTATGACCATCTGCCTTGCTAGAAACGACTTTGGATAATTGCATACCAGTGTAAAAACAACGCGTTGGGTTGTAAAGAACGAAGAGGGGTGAAGTGAGATTTTGGGATTTCTTGTATTTCGCATACCCTTCGTCAATCCCCATGTTCAATTTGATTCCAATCATGTGTGTAATTTGACATTCGATCATCATATTTGCAAAAAAATATGCACTTTCATTTTCTACTACTCTAGATTTAACTGTTACGTATGGAGTCGTAGGCTGTAAAAAAGTCATCCAGCTACTACGTTCTAACGTTGAGTTCTAACTAAGCCATGAAACTATGCCAATCAATTAGCTCATGTTTCCTTTCCCATGATGCACTTACCTCAGACAGCACTTATTTTAACCAGATGACATGATAGACTAAGAGGATTGAATAAAGTCTGCTCCACTGGTTATGATTCAAACTGAACAAATAAATAATTATTTTCCTCAAAAATAAGTAAGGAGAAAGATAAAGTCAAATGCATATGAACTCGCAACTCCTTTCCCTATTCATGGGCATTACATAAAGGCAGTGGAAAAGGGATTGATCAGGAGCCACCGGAGCCCACCACCACGGCACGCCTAGGCCCCGACTAATGAAACTCATATAATAGTCCTGGGATTGAGACACGCTGCGTGCATCTCAATCTCGAGCTCCACAAGAAATGGCGTAGTTTTCTCCCTGGAACACAGACACAGTGTGGAAGTGTGCTAGAATGTGTAAGAAGGGCGTTCATTATGAGGGTTATAAGTTTAAAATTCCTGTTTTCCACTTGGATTCCCTTTAATTCCTCCTTCCTCTCTTTGTTTTCAGCCTTCTCATTTGACTAGATCCCTATCCCATCATCCCATCTCATTCCTCCCGAGCAATCTACTTTCTTCCTTCCTTTCTCCAAACTCTTTGTTATAAAACTGTATATGTTTAATGTAAACTAGCTGGAGACGAAACAGAGGAAATCATAAAAGAAAGATATCATACGTAGATAGACTAAAGGTAAGAAGATGAAAATAGCGGTTAAATATAACGGAGCGGAATAGTTTTTTGGGGACAAATTTTTGTGACGACAAAAAAAATCCCGAGAGCTAAAGGAGACAGCGAGGTGAAATGAACGGGAATAGTTTTTTTTAGAGTAGGGAAAGCTTCCGTTTTTTATTCTGAAACTTGATATTCTTCATTTTTTTCCTCCTTTTTCTTCCTGAGGAAGAAAAAAAAGGATCACCGCAAGTCATTTAAGCTATAAAGCGAGGAGAGACTGGAGAGAGTTTAAGGCATGCATGGAGTTTTTTTTCCTTGAGCCAGAGTCTCCAGGATGCAACGCAACCGTAGATTAATATCATTATTTTTTGTTGGCGCTTTTAGTTTACGACAAACTATGATGAATCTTCATGGGAGCCATGAGAATGAGAACTTTGTTCGGCATTTGAAACGAAGAAAGTTTTCCCCTTCTATATCTCCGAAGGTGAGTAACACTGAAATTATTTCATTTCTTTTTTCTCCATAATTTTTTTCCCCGAGTAAAAGTTTGTTTGTTTCAGAGTGTGGGAGGTTATCTTCTCACCCACGGCCATATCCTATAGTGTCTGCGCTCTCATAATAATATTTCTAAAGCTTTAATGTAAAGTACACAGAGTCATTTATTATTACGATTTCCGTTGAAAAAAAAATTGAAAAAAAAAAGGAATCCTGATTAACTGAAAGTTTATCTTTTGCTACGTGGGATATATGACATTCTAGAGTCTAATTTCAGAGAACTAATAATTTTACATTAATTAATCTGATGTCATGCTCCGAGCGTAGACTTTAATTAAAATGGAAAAAAAGACATGGGGTAAAATGATAATTCCGGTTCTTGTTAGCGAAACTCGCGCTTGCAAATATAATTTGTATACAACTTTTGTAGATTTATGCCATTCTACTCAATAGTGATAATTCAATGGATAGAGGATAATAAAGACGGCTTTATTTTGCAATTCTTCTCTCGTGCGTTTGTTTATGATTCGCAAGATAAATGTATGAGATGAGATGGAATATTTGTGCAAATGAAAACTGCCGCACCGTGCCCATTTCGCATGGCCTTTCAATGCAAGCACACGACTTGAAGTTGATATTGCAAAGGGAGAGGATCAAGAGGAGAACGTGGCCTTATGTAAGATTGATCAACGCATTTTATTACCACAGATCAAGTTGGGAAGAGGTGGCAAGGGAATACTCAGACTTATAGTGTCCTATAAACTTTCCACCTGCATGTAAATAATCTACGAGGGTGCTCTAAAGTTGTCAACGGCCGATTGATAGAATGCAGGAATGTTAATCACGAGCCGTTAATAACGAGCTTGGGAGCTGAGCTGAACTTGTCACACATTTAAAAGGGATTTCTTGATCAGAGACATACTGCTCAGCTATCAAAAGCCCATTAAAACACGAGACTCGCTCTCCTCTCTAGAGGTGAATCTCTACTTTGTTCTGAGTAATCACTATAGCCATTCTTTCGCCGACCAAAACTCATGTTGCCAGTTTAGCGCGTTGGTAATACAGGACAATAACAATAATTATGATTATGTTGGCAGCTCATTTCATTTCATGCATTGTGTTTGGGATGAGGTCTCGTTTTAGTAGGTTACTTGTTGTTTGTCTGAATGTATGAAAAGGTGGAAAGGGATTTGACAATAAGTCTCGTGTAGCATCATGACATGACATGAAATGAAAGGAGGATTGACTACACTGCCTGAGCTTCTTCTTCCCTTCCTCTATTTGGCTTGGCATCCCATATATGAGGCTCCCTCGATTTCGTCATGCATTCTACCAGGGATCATAAAGAACAGTGAATGTGACAAAGACGCCGTTTTTCCTTAATGTTTTACAAGCATAAAAAATGTGTGTGTGAAATGTAATGGGAGAGGAGGAGAGAAGGTAGCATCTTATATCACTGGAAAATTTATAGTGCACAGTTGATTCATATGAAAGTGGAAAACAACGCACTATCCTGATGCTGAGGATCCCCATGATAAGAGGATGTGGGAATGCACACATGGTGCAGATATGGTAATGCTGGTGCTTGGTGCGGTGTGCGATGATTAGTCAAAGCAATTAAGTGGTCACCTTGGGGTGAGTAAAATCTGCCTAATAATTATTCAAGGAATTGTCATCGTCCTATATTTCATTTCATTCTTGATTAAAGGTGTAGTAGTAGCGTGAGCCAACTCTTGAGACGACTTTTTTTCCCTAGCTCCAGCCACATCAGCATAATTTATGGGTTGCTAGATCGTTAATTATCTGGAAGCTACTTAGCTCTACGTCAGAATAAATCCTTTACATGAAAAAAAAACTTTATCTGCCCACCTAATCATGCTATATTATAAAAGGCATTGTTTGCTTCATTGCAATTTGTTTCATTATTTTTATTCGTCGTCATTGCTTTGATGTTGTAAGACACAATACTTATGGGAATCCCTTACACTACAATTACAACACATCTTGCTCCTTATTATTACCACTACAGGAGCTGTCAATTTTATTGAAATTCATGTACATATAAATACACCATCAAGTAAGAAAAGTAAGGCACACGGCCCGACACTGTTAATTCTGAATGATTAATCGCTCAAACTATCTCTTTGAATGGCCGCAAATAGCGGATACAAAACATGCAAGTATAAGAATATAAAAACGAATCTTACCAGCAAAGTACGGGAAAGCACTTAGGACAAATTATGACTTCACTATGATCACCACCCAACTTACTATAAATTGTATAAAAATGGAGAGAGTTTTCATAAGCGTATTTTCTTCCGTCGCTGTTTGAACTTTAGTGAAAGATACATTGTGATTAATTTAACATATCTCATGTCTAAAATAAGTTAACGTAGAGTTCCTCTTTATGACTTGCATTACAAATCAATCCAAACTTCCATTGGATGGAAACCATTTACTAATTTACTTGTTGCTAAAGTATATAAAATCCTATTGAACGGAAGAGTGAGTATTAATTTTCTTTGTCGCTTTCCCCGTTAAGTTCTTCATATTCACTTTCTGCTTCTGTTTCCTCCTCCGTTTCCTCGTAACTCTCATCTATAACTTCCATATCTACCATTGATATTGATGGGCTGCATTTGCCACAGCTAGCGACCCTTGGCGACATTTTATTCTGTAAGGACATTCGTCGACAATGGAAGTTTTCCTCCATGATTCTCTGGTCATTTAGACGCTTTCTGAAATACGAACATTGGTTAATTTAAATCATTATTCATTAAGGTAATAAGCACTAGTCTGTATTAAAGTGTATTTTTTAGAATGTGCTATCATACTGCCACATAATTCTCTCATCATCCATGACTTTCATCGTCTCCACACGCATCCTTTCTTGCTCTTGTTCACACTTTGCCAACATGCGCCGAAGTTTAGCATTCTCGTATTCCAAGATTTTTAACTTTTGAAATATTGTCTTTGGAGCTATAACGGTTTGTACACCGTAATCGTCACTGTCGCTGTCACTGTCGCTCTCCTCGTTTGATGCACTCTTCTCAGAAGAAGGGCTTCGACTCCGTTCAGTGCTACTGGCTGAAGGTGCTTTGTTGGCGGCTGCGAATCGGTTCTTGTGAACTACAGTCGGTTGTGATTGCTGATTAAGATCCAGCGGCCGAAACACAACCACCTATCAATCGGAATACAAAAAATATATAATTTATTGATTACATGGTACTTAGCTGATAGGTCTACAATTAGAATTCAACTTACGTTACTAGCAACAGCAGAGTTTTGAAGCACTTGAATTGTTGATTCTGCTACAATCGGATGTGGATTAACATTAACCATCATACAAATATGAGTGGAAGACGTAAAGAAGCTCTTGAAAATATGCGTGAGTTTGCTTTCTCGAAATGGAATTGTCTCTAAAATGCCTCCATTGTTATTCAGTTGCTTTTCCCTAAAATAAAATATGATAAAAATCTAGACTAGATAAAACAATAAAAAAATATAACACGTAAAACTTTCTCATACCTTAGGACTCTGATAACTTTCAAGAGAACAGTCAATGAGTTGTTGATATTTCCAGATTCTTGTAATCTGAAACCTGTATTTTCAGTCTGATTAGCACGCTCCATCCCTGCTAAATCGCAAAATGTCATCCTAGAAACGGAAGTGATCAAGGGAAATGTAAATAAATTGTTCCACAAATAATTTGCTTTTTCAGATATTGCTAATCTCAGGAATTTAAGTTAAGTTAAGTTACCTGTGTACTGTTTTAGGATATGCTACATTGCCCTCACTACCAACGCTTACAACGCGAATTGTAAAAAAGGAGTGCGAACGACTAGAATTTTGATTCATTTGAGTAGCAGCAAATTGCAAGTTCTTTCTCCCTGCAAGGAATAGCTTGTACGCCTCTTCATCGGTTGTAACGGGTAGTTCAGTCAGATCTATAATTTACAAGTTTATGCATTAGCTATTTAACTACAATCCAGTCAGTCATTTGTCTAGGAAAATGAGACGTTGGATTACCTTTGATGTAGACAAATCCATTGCGATCATGCATTAACTTCAACTCCTTTCGCCGCTTGTTCTTCCCGACTGAGGAATTATCAAGCAAATCATAATATCGCTCATTGTAAAGCTCGGCATATGATACCCAAAGGCTGTACAATGTTGTATTTGGAGACAAATTGCTGGAATTTGAGAAATTCTCCCCTGAAATTATATCAAGGAATCAATCTTATTTTATAGTCTATTTACTAGTTAGTTTAGGTATATCAGTCATCCATTTCAGAATGAACAGAATTTAACAAGGTTCGACCAAATACTTTTTTTAAACACAAATTACAATTATGACGAGGAATAGTGCAAAACAAAATAGATTTGTACTTAAAATAAAAGTATTTTGCCTAGCACTGGATTTGAAATCATTACCTCCTACTAAACAGACTGATGACCCAGAAGTATCTGAAAATCCTGATGCGGTGAGGCGGTACGAATTCATCAGTTCTTGTTTCTAAATTAATATTATACAACAAGGGATAACTTCTAAGAGCGCCGAGCGTTCGAAATACGACAAAGTATCATTATTAATTAGATAAGCCAAACTCACAATATTTGCGTCAGACATGATTTGGCATTTTTTCTTCTTGAGATTGTCCACTTCCTGTGGATTTAAAAAGTGGAAGGACTGATAAAGATGTGGTCGAATATTTCCAACGGTGTACTGTTTATCACTGAGTCTACTGAATATCGCATCAAGGGTTCGGGGAATGATTCCATAATCAACTCCAGAACCTGTTCAGTAATTTTGAAAGAAAGTTTATGAAATAGGTCCTCAAACTAATTTCGTCATTAAAATACTTTAATACTTGACACTTTGACAGTAGACAAAAGATTAACTTTCATTTACCTTGCATCGTGTACGTTTTTCCAGAGTTTGTGGCACCATAGCTGAAAATTAACACGTTCTCATGTCGCATAAACTTCTGGATGACTGGACTAATGCATTCTTCATAAACAGTGGACTGTCCACAGGTAGGTCCCAGCACTTTGGTGAACTTGAATTCAAATTGCTTCTTACTACTACCTGGCATGAAGTGCTTTCGATCAGTGTAACCAATCACGGTCTGGCTATCCTTTATTTCAATTGACTGAATAAAAAGACAGCATTATTAAACGACACCTCATTCATGAATTCAGACAGAATCGTTTCATTCCATGTATTAATTTCCTTACAGAGCCAACATCAGGGGCGCCGTTCTTCAATGAGCTGGGGCGAATCCTAAGAAATGTTTTAAGCTTCTCGTCATCCGCCGACATGTTCGCCACACTTTCAGAGCCGCCACTGTCATCCAGATCCAGTTTTTTGATAACTGCCTCATCAAAAGTATGATCCGGTGGGTGGAGCCCAGCGACACTAGAGTAGTCAAAGTACGAGGGGCGTTGAGATGGGGATGAACAGGCCTGTGACCGGGACTTGGCCGATCCGGGACAGGTGGCAGGGGAGCTCGTCATAATTTCTGATGCAGTTTTAAATTGGCACGTTATTCCAACCTTGACAACTTACCTATCAGCTTCTGAAAAGCACAAGAAACAAACAGTATTTCAGTCTCAGCGCACCACACGCTAACAACCATTAATTTCAAATCAAACATCACAATTAGCTCATGCTGATTACGAATTAACATTCCACAAGCTAAAAAAAACTTCTCCCCTCCACTCTCTTACCTTTCACCTCTCACCCTTTTAATTCATGCTAACCATCTAAAAGTTAACTGTTCCAAACAATGAGAGTAAATACTTGACATTGAACAAATATCACCAAACCTTAACTAACCACTAACAACTAACTTGATAATTTACAACTTTCACACTCAACCAAATCAAAACTAACAATACTTCCCGTTAACACAATTAAAAAATTAAACTAAAAAAAATAAGAGTCAACTACCAAACCACCCAGCGAAAAACTACTTCATCCAACGGCCAAAATTTCATTTGCATGAAGTCAAACCCGACTCTCTCTTTTTCTCTCCTTGTTTACTTCTCTCCTCTCTACATACTAGTACCACATAAAATACTCGTATATGCCTCATCTCATGTCAGCTCCAGCCGCTCAACAGCACAGACAAGGAGGCAGTGAAGATCCTTCTTTCTATCCAGTATCTACTCTCCCCTCATCTCGCTACTTATGATCACCCCGGGCGTAGCAAGCATCCAGCACATAAGCTGGTAACTGCGCCGTCAAGCCAATTTTGGCACGCTGGCTATAGCCGACTGTAAATGGCTTGGGGTCTAGTCCCGGTCTCTTCTCTTCACTCAATGGCTATACGTGACAGGTGTTGTATTGAAAGGAGAGATGAGTATAGCACATCCATCCATGCAAATAACATGAGATGTGAAAAACCTTTACCGCTCCACCTCAACCGTGTGTATTGAGAAAGAGCAGGGATTGGCCAAGTCTGGCTAGGCCACACCCACACAAATCGTTGTCCACTTTGTTCACTTGGGGAAGGTGATAATAATTGATATTGATGCATGGAGATAAGTTGACATATTTGTGTCATAGATGCAAAGATAACAGGCTTGTTAACAGTTAGCTTGAGGATTGAGTTCGTGGTATTTAAAAAAAGATTTCCTTTATTTTCATAGACAGTTTTGTTCTTGGTTTTTTTTTTCACATAGTATTTTCCTTTATTTATGGTGACAAAAAAGCAGTTTTCTATACAAAGTAACAAACTTATACATATACTTTTTTATTGATTATGATGCGATATTTAGCGAAAAATTGAATAATAAAAATCTTAATTTCAGAAATATGTACCTTATGCATACATATAATTATCTTTATTTTATAACAGTCTCAAGAGCTGAACTGCGCGACTACTATAATTCAACAACCAAAAAGGGCACTAACACAGTAGGTCATACAACAAAGTCCAAGTAAAATATATATACTTTATTTTACGTATTTTATAATGATATTAATTCATTAAGGTGGTTTTCTCCCTCCCTCGCTCTCCCTTCACTCAAGGGTTTCCCTCCCAGTTGTCAAGGGATATAGATAGCTTTATATTATATCCCTTTCTTGCCCATATTTGTCTTTAAATATTGACTGGTCTAAATGTATGTAGTAAAGTGCTGTTCCATATTACCTGGTAACTTCAAAATGTTTCGTTGTTATCTTTTCAACGATGATGATGCGATGTAATTGTGGTTCATGTGTAGAGACGCAGTTGTAAAATTGTTCAACGACAACGGTAAAATATCACATTCTTTCTACGCATATATGTAGCCAACGAGTTTATACTTTTTTATCCCTACATGTAAATACACAAAAAAAAGTTGTAGATTTTTTGTCTTATTCCTGATGTACTTCCTAATAATTATTATTGTACCTAAAACCTAACAGCCCGTTAATATTTTTGGTATTTTGTTCCTTTTAAAAAAAAAAAGAAAAAAAGTGTGTTGACAAACACTAGCCGATACGAGAGAGATAGGGTGAGAGGATAAATCAAAGAGATTCGTCTTTAAAATTGGACTGATGTAGGTTTATGTATCGTTCTTTTGTTTATAATACTTTCTGCTATGTAGACAGATAGCGATTTCAGTCCTTGTCTTAAATGCCGTGGCATTTACTGTATATACTAGCTAATATGAATATATGAATAATGTACCTTTCTATGAACAGTACGAAGAGCTACATTTCATTATTTGCAATAACAATTGAGAGACAAAATAAACACTAGTATTTCAGCCACCTACAATGGTTATAGATACATTATTACTTTAAAGTTATTTCAATGTGGCTGCTCTCTGGATGTCACACATCTTGGTGCTTCGAGGGTAGATGTGCTATAAAAGGCTCGCTCCACATTGTCCTTAAATCTCCCTGGAAAGTTTGCAAATTTAATAGCATTTGTTAGCAAAATGGAAGAGAGGAATTGACTGATTGATTGAGATTGTAATTTCATCTTAATTAAACGTTACCTTCAAGTAAGCCATTGTAAGGAGTGGTAGAAGGGTGAAAGGAACAAGATACAAAAGTGCTGGCTGGGCAGCTTTAAATACTTCAGACGAAACAGTGGCAGTCAGCAGCCCCAGGAAATATCCGATGAGAGAGCAGTGGAAATAACTGAAAGAGAACAGGCTTCATTGAGAATTATGTACATGCACAACGAAATCTGTCATAATGCAAAAATTCTATGTAATAGTGACACCCCGTACCTAATTCTACTGAGATGCGTTGGATTGGGGACACCTACTTCTCCTAGGTGAATAGCTTGTGACTTTTTATAAGCGTCATATCGTAGAACGAAACATAGAAGAAGTCCTGGCATTACCTGCAGAGAAACAAAAGAAAACAGTGCTTAACATATATTTAATGATTTTGACCATGGAGCTGTTTCTTAAAAAATAAAAAAAATATATATGTTGCTTACAATATCGCCCAGGCCTAACATCGAAAAATGACCGGTCGTATAAATACTGGGAAAAACGAGCTTCCCCGGAAGGGAAAGCTTAGGAGCCTCTCGTACAACACCTGATAAATGCAGTTTTCGTGCTACGAGACCCATTGGATTCTCGGCTGGTCGTGTTGCAACCTAATGAAAACATTATTTTTTAATTTGTATAATTTAATTTGGACATAGGAATGCATAATTTAGAAAAAATACTATTATCAATTTCAACTCACTTTCACCATAACGTTGGCATTAAATAGGTACGATGAAAAGAATACCCAAAATACATCATATATGAGCAGCCCAGTGAGTAGCAACGTGGACACTTTTAAGCTTGGGAGACGAACAAAGGCGATAAATGCAACACATAGGCCCATTCCCATTGCTACGGACAGGAAAACAAAATATGTTACAAATAGCTTAGATATATGACATGACATTTCTAATGCCAATAATTTAATTAGAGGGAAATGATATGATATCCCATTATAACTTTAGCTCACCGTCCATTAGAAGCCAATGTCCTGTTAATACCCAGACGCACACAATGGTTATTGAGAGAGAAAATGACATCAGTTCTGCACCAGTAAATCTTCCACAGATGCCAAAGGATATTCTTCAAAATAAAAACAAACATACATCCATTAGTTTCCCTGCTATAAATTGGTAAAACAACAATAAATAATAATTGAATATTATCCAAGTAGAGACGTACTTGTTGCCTGAAGAGCATGGTCTGATGATGTATTGACACATTGGAAGCAACAGAAAAGCCAGTGCTATGGTAGCTATCACTGTTAATCAAATCAAAAACAATCAACATGAACTTATACTTCTTCCTACTTTTCATTGTCTTTGTAATGAATTATAGTGACATTCTGTTGACATACCTGCAGTACAAATTGCAAAGAGCATTTGCATGGAATCGAAGAAGAAGAACATCACTAGGAGGGATATGGAAGCCCCGAGAGGCAGGCAGAGGGCCTGCATTGTGTCCAGAGTTTGTACATCTAAAATTTCCAAAATATCTAAAATTGTACAAATGTTTAATATATTTATAAGTACATACTTTGGTAAACATTGAACACGTAAAAATGCATTGACATATGGCATGATAACAACAATACAACCTTGTCAGAAAGCTAACTCACAATCCAGCAATTTATACGTCACCCATTCAACAAAAATTTCTTTGTGTACTCCTTCATATTGATGATAGCTTTTAAATTGATTATTCTGTCATTTCAAACTTATCTCGTTACGCCCAGAATGCGTCTAGACTTGATACGAAAGAAAACGCAAAGGCTTAAATAGTTTTGTAAAAACTTGTGTTTATCAAGAAAGGTGAAGTGATGACGTTAAATGCTGAATTGGCAAAATTAGCTCTATAAAAAGGTTGAAACGATGAAGGAAATTCGTTCATCGGGATCAAAATGCAAACACATGCGCCATGCACTTTTTGAGCAGAGTTATTGTAAGCGTGTAATACAAGTACTTCACTTACTGCTTTCGCTGTTGTTGGCAATCCCTGTTAGTTTTGCCAGCTCTTTTTCCTTCTCTCTTTCCCGAGCTTCTTGTTCCATGTTTAATGATCTGAAATTAAAGCAAAAGGTCAATGTCATTACCAAAGAGGTAAACAATAGCGGCATTGTTGAATTCTCAAGTTTCCAATAAACATCGCCCACTTACTATCTCCCGACAGAAAACAAGTTCTGTCTAATACAGTCTGGGTGGGAAATTAAAAAGATCAAAGTATTTATTTCTGTATTTACCTAAAGCTTCCATATACGATCAAAAGGATTGAAATGAGGAAGGTGGAAACTCGTGAAGAGTCCATGATGGCATATGCCCTGAAAACAAACAAACAAACATCCAATGTAAATCACAGCATAACACGGACATATGTAAATAAACATCGTTTCAATCACTGGGTCTGGGATAAAAACGTGAGTTATCGTTGATGGAAAATGGACAATTATAGTATGAGAGCATACAAGTGTTGTGTTTTGATGTAAACATGCTTGACATTTGCCAGCGATTGCAAAAAAAAAAATCAAACAAAGACAAACAATCTGGCAACCATAATCCATCAACCAACAAAATAACTCACGATCCCATTTTCAATTCATTGACACCGACAATTTATCATATTGAGCCATTATGTAAAGTTCACTTACCACTGATAATCGGGAGTATTGCTCATGGTGGCTTAACAATTAGGCTTGGTCCTATGAATACTGACTGATAATAATATTTTGAGAATACACAGCGGCGTGAGTGTGAGTACCGATGTCACGCCTCTACCGAAAGGTTGATAACGAGGATTCCAAAAAAAATCTGCGGTGGAACTTCTGCGAGAAGTTCGCTCTTGAGTTGTAACAACTTTGGAAGGGTTGTCACGAGAGATGTTTCATTTCATAGGAGTTCTGCGAGCATGAAATATCTGAAGAATGGATGATGGACGAGTACAACTACAGAGTTGATTCCCCCGTTGACCTTCTTCCACTGGAATTGTAAATCGTAATGCACTAGATGATGAAAATGATGAATACTGTTCCGCAAAAATGAGACGAAGAGCTGTGATCCGGATGTGTAATGTCACTAATCACTGTCTCCTTCCAACTGTGACTTTAACTAAAAGTTTATCAAAATTCCAGTCTCCAGCTAATGGGCTTGTCAGCAACAACGTCAGACACTAATCAGACACGAGTAAATACAGATTTCCAGGAATGTGTGTCGTAAGCAAAGTAGATCGCTTCCATTTGAACACTTTCTTCAGTGAAATGCAAACTGGTATTGCTTAAATGCGGGTCAATATAATTTGGATTATAAAGGAATTATAGTTCATATATTGCTATTGCTCACTATTTTTGTAATTTTCTCCACAAATTGCAAATAGGTGATTATTTTAGGCTGGATTATTGATTTGTATTTGATGGAGATAGTTGCACATGTAATAATTATTGCTTTACCTAATTTCTATTCGAAATTCTACAATGCTGCCTAATAATTGCACAATAATATCATTAAAAATGGGGGCTGATGATGAGTTGATTTTTTTTACATTTTCCGCTAACCTATCACAATATATTAATCACCGGGTACCTTATAAACTTCAGCAGCTTTTCTTAAAACAAAAACTGAGAGATCTTTCGTCAGGAGCTTTTGAAAATCCACGTTTTTCTAATCTTGGCATGCTCCATTGTTAGCACAACTAGTTTTCAATCCCGAGGTGCAGTGACTGACTGGAGCAACGATTCGGATCTCATCGAGAAAGTGATTGTTCATTTAGTACATCAGTACAAGGTCTCGAGCATTTTAACACTTCCCGAATCAGTACAGCCCGTTGGCTAAGTCTTCTCTGCTTTCTCGAGTTAGTTGAGGAGACCACAAGTCACAAGTCTCATTGTTTCCTTCCATCTGCAGAGGAACAATAAAATATATATATAATTTCCGTTGAAAACTTTCTCATTTTTTGAAACTACGCATTTCACTAACTTAAACTTTTTTCCCAAGAGTGCAAAGCCATGGTAAATGGTAAAGGTCCAAACAAAAAAAAACTTTTAAAAATTCTTCAAAAAATCCCTGACTTGCTCTACGCAGCCTTTTTAAAATGGAAACTGAAAAATTGCTTATCTCCTCCCTCAAAATGGCTACTTTCCCCCAACCACACTGCTCAACTTTAATGCGATAAGTTAAAGGAAGATAATTATACAAACGCATATTGTATATATCCTCTATACATTCTTGATATAAATATATATATGAAAGCCTATTCAAAACTCCACTAACCTGACTACCATCACTATCCACCAGTCAAATACATTTTTTTTGAGATTAGCACTGCAGATTGTTGCAACAATGCACCTGTAAAAACTATCCCATCTTATAAACTGCTACACATAAATGTATATATAACTATAGATATAGGCCTTCACAGCATGACTAACTAACTATAAAAAATATGATCATTTATACGCTTGCTAACGCTATACGTCGACATTTTTGCTGAGGCTAAATGGACTTTTGAAAATGTATGTTAAAAGTACGTATCCTACATATTATTTTCGAAACTCAAAAATCCCTCAGTCCCTCACACATTTTTTTTAACGGGGGAACCTTACACTTATCAACTTATCCTATAATACACCTCATTTCAAAGTTTCTCTTTGATAATGACGACGATCACGCTTGCCAGTGCACAACAATGCAATAATGCAGCACCATTACCATCACTTCTCTGTAGCCCAGCGCACCAACAATAATGACAATGGCTGTGTAGTATTGTTCATACAGTAAATGTAGGAAAGTAACTGCAAAATTTTGCAAAAGCGTTGCAAACATCGAGCATCACATCATATTTATCCCCGTCTCTGAAATGTGTAGTTTGCAATATAGTGCGAACCTTATTAACCCATCAACCCACCAAACCAACAACATATCATCCCTATCATATCATATCAACCAGCGAGACGCCACCACCACCGCGACTGTACCAAGCTGCTTGAGGATATTTTTTCTACTTCATAATCCCACTTTTAAAACTCACAAAGGGAACTGGTAAGTGAGTGATGGTAGAAGCAACAGTAAACACCAGAAAGTAACGTAATATAACAGGGCAGTAAAACATTAGCAGCGTCAATTTCTCTATACGGTGGTGGTAATAATGGTAACGCTGCTCAACCCTTTTAGTAGTACTGCGCACACTTGCACAAGTTCTGTTGGATGATGATAATGCTCAAGTGCTCACTACTTGCAATAACTTTTTTTTTTGCAAATCGCAACCCCTATTCAGAGTCATCAGTGCTCCCATCATCATCCTCCCCTTCTTCCTCCCTCCCCATAAGTGACTCACGAGGAGCAGCACGGGTAAAATAGAGAATTGACGTGAATGAAGAAGGTTTTGAAGACGAGGAAACCAGGATGAAAAAGTTTCTCTCCTTCTCCTCAACAGTTTTACATTATGATGATTCTCACTCCATTCCACTCTTAACAACTAAGAACAATGATTAATTTAGTATTGAACTTCAGTTAACTATATATAAGTATGGGGCTATCATCACTATTATTAAATACAGAAAAGTGTTACATGAGCTGAGTTTTATGTGCTTATCCGTCTTCAGACTTTACAATGCATATTATAATGCCCCAACATAACGCTTGAATGATAAGATGTTACGAACATTCCTGTGAATAAGGTAGTGTTACGGTCTCAACTTGTTTTTTTTTAGCTTTGCTGATAAGCTCAGCTATAGCTAACCACACTTTTAATATTATTGCCAAGCGTAATGCTAACCATCTTTTAGGATATTTTCACGTCTCAATAAATTGCAAGGAAAAGAAGAATACAGAAGAAGCCAAGCCATGACTCTTTTATGCTCGTTATTTAGCCTGTGAATTGAAATTATCTAAATTGGCTGAGACTCTCGACGTAAATCAGGGCTTTTTTTTATGGCTGAGGAAAATGCAACTGAAAAATATATAGATCGACGATACTCAGTCTTTTTTACAGTTTACAATTTTTTTTCTCAAACAATCATAACGTTGCAGTTTCGTAAGTGAGTTATTATACTTTGGCTCATCCTTAATCATATTTCCTTCTTCTTTCAAGCTCTTCAGCTTTCTAATTGAAATTCATAGGTTAGGTTTCCACACACGTGAAGAAATGCGAAATTAAGGAGGAAAAAAGCTCTAAAACTAACATGAGCTGATACAGAGCAACGGTTGTAGATATTGATAAGATGATGAAATCATATCATACCTGTGGCGTTGACTAAAATATTAAATGGTAAAAAATGAGGAACACGAAAAACAAAATAATAAAACCTTATCACAATAAAATGGTTCACAATTAACTAGCGCGGTCTGATGTAAAGTTGACTTTTAGGAATTTCGTAAAAAAAATAGCTTCCGCTTTCCACGGATTTAAAGAAGGTCCTTATCAGGGAACTGCACTGAATTCTGGACTACTGAAAAACGATTTAACCATCTCCCTACAACTTTACATTTGCTTTAACAAAATCTTTATATAATTTGATGATAACCAAACCACTCATCATACCATCAGCACTCCCCCGAAGTGAATGAACTGCAAATCCTTTTAGTGAGTTATGTTATGCTGATGTTATGAATGGTTTTTATCTATGCGCTCCACATACGATTGCCTTTTGCCATGTTTGGAAATTGATAATATTTTACCGATTAAATAAAAATATCAAGTGCTCTGTTTTCCTACTGCATGTTATAAATGAAAATTGACAATAACAACAAATTCAACGTTAAATTCAAGGTTAAGTAAATGTAGCTTCAGCTCGGCCTAACTCATACACCAGAACAGTTAGACGAAATTGATGAAGTGTGAGCCGGTGCTCGGCGCGAGGCGCTTCTAAATTCCTAAACATGAATTTTAATTACAGTGCACGGTTCATAAACACAAAATGGGTAATCAGTCATTTTGAGTGGCTTATCTAACTTCAAACAAAGACTGGAAGAAAGAAGACAAAAGCATGAAAAGCATGTCGAGCTCCAAGTTGCCAATTAAATTAAATGCCGCTCCTGACTTGAAAAACACCTACTACAACTTTCTTTGTCTAAATTTTAATTTCCTTGAATCACTAACCATAAAAGATTACCAGTCACCGGCAAATTCTGATGGAATATGATCTTGCATTAGTTAACTTTCACACAAGTCTGCACACAACAGTATCAACATAATAAACCGAAATTGTGATACGACTCAGCTGCCTCAATCCAATCAAAACACTACAACTTACTTAAACATAGTTGCTAACTCACTAACTCTTTTCATGGAACCTCTCTTTATCAAATCCACATTATCTAAAGACGCTTTTAATCAGCTCTAAGATCAACGATATAAATATACTTAATACTTAGTTATAGTAAGTCAAAGTTAGCATTTAAATATCAAATAACTCCTTAACTAGGTACCTGGTAGTACAGTCCATGAACAACTGGCATTAACTTCCTACCAGTTAATAGTTGATCATTAATCCTCACATTTTAATATTACGACTTTTTTTCAAGCTGACGATGAAATATTTTACTTCCTACATTTGGAAGCCTCCTCTTCCAAGAGAGCGATCAACATGAACAGCCTCCTCCAAAGTTAATTACCATCCCTAATTAGATCTCCTGCTGAATTAATGAATATTGATTTTGAGGCAGCTCAGCAACCGAATACACAGTTGAGCTTATATCATTACTCATTAGTGACTTTTCCGAAAATCCCTTGCTAATCCTTCCAGAATTTTTTTCATGCACTGATTAAAATTGAGCAGTGGCTGTCGCCATAATCCATGCCACAAAATTACATACGTCTGCACCATCTCTCAATGCATGGCTACAGACATGAGATGAGGCATTGGTGACTTTAACATACTTTAAGTTATATTTTTTTTCTCTAATTAGTACTTACTTAACAGCTACATGATGAACAAACAAACTCATCCGAGCTGTTTGGCTCCTCCAAAGTTTTTGGCTTCTTGACGCTATATGGGCTTCTCCATTCCCTCACTATTATGCTATCCCTTCTTGGACAGGATTTTCTCTCGTTCCCATTCAAAAGGATTGAGGATGTGCTCATTAATCACCTTATCAGTATCAATTAGCCCAATTCCACTGAAAACACACCCCTCGTGTCCCTTCTGTCTACTTCCTCCAGAACAACAACAACATTAACAACTTCCACAGTAAGGAATTAACCCAGAAACTTAATCCTTTCCAGTCAATCACCCACTGGCTTTAAATCCCCGTCATCAATAGCCCATTAGCTCTCCCTTCCTTATGATTACTCCCTTACTGTTCCTCTGGATATTTCCAACAATGCAGTTTGGAGGAACCCTAGTTTTTTTTTTGGAGGAGCTCTTTACACACAACTGTTAAACTGGAGGAGGACGCATCCTCCACACTAGGAAATCCCACTCACTCGGTTATCTTCGGTTGTTGGGTTTTAATTGCTCATTCCATTATCAACTTGATTTTCAAAAAAAAAGTGAGCATTTAAGCTTTGTTGACAATCTTTAGAGTTTTTTAACTCAACTTTATTATTATTGTTTGGCCTCTTCTCGCTCTGCCTACGACTTGCTTCAGTAGAGAGGACTTGTGGCCGATTAACTGTGTGGCCCCGTAGCTCTCTGTGTATTAGCCCATTCCTCACACAAAATCATAAACTACCATAAAAGTTTGCCAAACAGAACCACCACCATATTCTCAGAAGGGTATTCCCTTCTCTCCACTTGCTTCTTTAGCACTAGTGGGATCCCCCAGTTTGTCTTGGTATGGTTGAGGTGGTTGCACAATACCATGGAGGTGCAACCCAAGTGGAGTCCGTTGTTAGGTATACCTTTTCGAAACCCAGAACATGGATTCGAATACATTGTGTGACTCTAATCACGATGATGATGAGGAGGAGATGATCAATCTCCTCATTAACAAGATGGATAATATGATGATGAACAGAAACAGCTAGAAATGAGCTAAGAAGGGATATGTTAATGTAGTGGAGAAGGGAATACTGTGGGTATTTTTCGCTATGGCATAAATATTATGGGAAGGGAAGCTAGAGCCAAAGCAGGGCGCAAGCAAGCCAAGCTATGAAGGAAAAGGATGAACTTGCAATGTGAAAGCTTTTCTATTCACATTTCAGTGGGATATGAATGGATGTTGAGAAGTTGGTTGCTGTTTTCTCATTGTTGAGCTGTTGGGCTAAAAGTTGGAGAGGGGGCCATTATTAAAATGAACTTTTATGAAGTGATGATGATGATGATCGAGTTTATAGCTGAAATGGAAAGATTTTTTTAGAGTCATGATATGATAATGGTTTATTGATTTGATGAGAAGATATGATAACGTGGTGGAAGTTGATCTTGAAAAAAAGGCTAAAAAATGTGCGTAGAGAGGAGGATTGGATCGGGAAAGTTTGTTTGCAGATTTTGGGGTGAGGTGAAAAAATGCTTGGATTAATCCTGCGATCCTTCATATGTCATAAAATGTATGCTTTGGGATACTCTTTAGAAATGTCATTATTAAATTAAGTATCATTATCTAAAATAGATTTAATAAGTATTATCTAATATTAATCCTTAAAATCCCTATTTTCCATTATAATTTGCATGCGGCGGTTTTGGTTACTGGTAAAAGCAAATCGGAAAGGGTTTTTAATGTTTAGAAATGCTAAATGTGCAAATATAATAGACAGAACAACATCTGCAAATTGCTTTTGCTTAGCTCCCTTAATAAGTCCTAATCCTAATGATGAGTCACAATGCTCAGAATTCGCAATGGCAAGATCTTAATTGGAAGTTGTTCATATTACACAATCTTATCTAAACTATTGAGGATTATAGGATTATCAAGATAGCGGCATGGAAGCAACTTTTTTCAAAAGGGGGACATAAGTAAATGAGGCTCTATGACATACATGCGTCGTATGTCATATGAACGATGTAGACAGGCATATGAATTGTATAAAATACATATATATCCTCAAGTTATCCCGAATACAATAGTGCTAAAGTAACAATATGGACGGCGACATTTACATATAAAAAAAGCCAAGCTGTCTAATGATAAGCTTACTAGTACTAATATTAATACTAATGGAGGGGTTGGACACGAAGCGAAAAAGCCACCCGCACCCCAACGCATTGCACATGCTTAGTTTTATAACTTTGTTTAGGAAATATCACCACAGAAATGATAATGAAGTAAAGCCTCTTTCTGTTCACAGTCAACCCAGTCATATCATCTAATCCATCACGTTTTCACATTCCATTACATAACATCACTCATCGTCAAACCATGTATTTTTTATTCAAATGTGAATGATGGGGGTGGACGATCATATCATGCGGATAGTGCTGCTGAGCAGTTCATTTTCTGCTGCTACCTGTCTCCATTCTACAAAGCCATGTATTACCTAATCGTATGCTATGATAAGATGATGAGTATTTTTTAACAAAAAAAGCTACATAGAAATAGTCATGCCAGGTGCAATGCACAGCTCAACCAGCTCAAAGCCAAGCCAAGCATTTTCTCTTTGTTTCGCGATACAAAATAAAGTCATGTCGTACTTGTAGTATAAAAGAGTTGATTTGAAATTGTAAAACAATTAATTACATACTAACTAAATAAAAGAGCGGTTAAGGACTTCAGATATTATTAATACACTTGTTTGTAATAAATATTTTACGATGTAATTAATTATACAGGTAGAATTTTATATCAATCCTCCAATATGAGTTTCTATTTAATCCATTCCATACATAGTTTCCATATATCTCCCCTTGGTTACTTTAAAGACATTTTCATGCGTAAAACCTCGAAACTCGGAAGATAGCAGGTGGCAAGAGCATCCCATTCTAGGCGATAATAGACCGAATACCTATTATAACTTCTCACAATGTAATACACGAAAAGTGCAGAAGGAGGGATTGTGCAATGGCTTCACCATGAACATCAAATACTTTTAGTAACATGCTTGGAGGAATTGATTAAAAAGGGCAGTCATCATGGTCACGGAAGGGTGACAAGAAAGTTTTTCTTCTCCCCTCGGCAATAAAATGGGCAATAAATTGGTTCAGCATTTAGTACTAAAAAATGTAACTGTGTGTGGGAGTGGGAACCAAATTGAAGATGTCCATTACTCTCATGTCCTTTACTGTGTTCCATCCAATACTGCCTCCTCCCAAGTTCGAATGCAGGCAGCATAGCTACACAGAAGAAAAAGGAAAGTTACTATATTAATAGTGAATAGACTTTTGGTAGCATGCAGCACGAACAAAACGATAAGGGGACTCTATCTATCTGATTTTACAAGCTACATAAATAGGATTTTTTTATAGATTGTGTCTTGTCATTGTCATTGTTGTCACTCCGCTTATTGGCTGCATTATTATTGCATGAAATATGTATGAAAAACGGCAGGGTTGAGTGCCTCGGCCCTATATGCCTATGTGCTTAATTTTATAAAAAGGTTGACTATGGATGGATGGTTGAGCATTTTCGTCTGAAATTACCAAGTTGGTAGCATCCATCTCGATGATATTAGATAATACACAGTTTATTACCAAAAATGCCTCGTTTTATATGAGATCGTAAAGTATTGCTCCAGTTCTTGAGGGATTTGGATTTTTGAAAACAGGGATTCATTTCCCAATCCATTTCTTCCCTTTGTAATAAAGCTAGCGATAAGATATATAGTTCAAAGCTGAAAAGGTATTATGAGTTCATGGTAAACCTCCTATTGGCGAATAGCGTCTTTGTCTGGATCTGGTCTGGGCTCATTGAGTGATGTTTTTTAAACATGAGTTGAGAAATGTTCCATCGCGACATGATCATAATCATTATCACGGGGAGTGTCATTAAGGCATACTTTGTTATCTAAACGTTTATCTTTAGTCTTCCGGTGATGAGGTAATCTTTCTTTTTTCTTAAAGATTTCAAAAAAACAGTAATGCTGATGGGTTACCTGCTGTCATAATATGCTAAAAATCATTTCACTTCTTCCATTTTGTATGTCAAATGATATTATTGATATGTAGATCTTTCCATTCATCGATTCATCATCGACCCCAGAAAAAATTTTACAATAGAACTGGGCTCTCTGATTTCGTACATTTATTACTTCACATTCGTAAAAAACCTAAATGCCAAATGGATTTGCGTATTTGTTGTTGTTGTTGTACAGGATATTTTTTTGCCATGTAAAAAGAAACACGAGCATTGTTCTATTGAATATCGAAGCAATTCTCTAAGGTTGACTAATAGTCAGTCATATCAACTGCTGAGATATTTTCAGGGAAAAAAAATGCCAGACATTGTGGCACTGCGTGGCATGAAATCGCGTCGCGACATGGCATTAACACTACTCAAGCGGAATCCGGAATGAGCCATGTGGCAAATTCAAAGTTGTTTTCCCAATCGATATATTTATTGGCCAATAATATCATTAAAAAACTTGCAGAATCTCGACAGTTGCTCGCAATTCGCAGTACACCTGTGCCTTGTGCGTAAGAGACCTACCCATTTATATTGGTATGGGTATGAACAAGCACTAATTAATTAATTAAGGACAACATGTCCCATTCAGACAAAATGATCTAAATCAAAGTTACTTAGAATGAGCTCATTTATTTATCCGTCATCATTGCCTATTAGTTTGTAGGGCTTCATATGTATGTATCCAAAGTGTCCTCGTATCACTCGGATATAATGACTTAAATTGCAGACAGGAAAACAAATAAATGCAAAAGGTGATATTTTTCAGCAACCTAAATCCAGCATAGTTTCCTCTATTTTATCTTACTGAATTTAATTTGATTACCTTAATTAGATAGGGAATGCAACAATTTACATACTTTTAGTCCCTGAACTGACCTTGACAGTTTCAGTTTTCAAACCAACACGTGAGGTGTGAAACAGCATGATATTTAGCCGTGATCATGATTATGAATTATAACCTCGCCAACATTTTAACACTCCTAGTTTCAAACATACAATTATCTCATGTTGCACTTTTCATTTATGCTAAATTTTTTAGTCATTTTCATTTTGCAAGTATAGCACAAAAAATAAATCAACATAGATTGTTTCAGGTACATGCATGCATGAGTAATAAAATGAAATAAGACAATATAATAATAGCATATTCTAAAACATTCAGAATCTGCAACATTTTGTGCAAAATTTTTAATTCAGGGATATCCATTTCTCTCTGCTTGAACTCAAATTAGCAATGTATTATATTCAAGCTATATGTCAGGCATACTAATTATACATACAGTGATATAACATGAGCTATTCATTGCCTTAGGGGGAGAACAATATGGTCGTCATGACTCATGATGCAATACACTGTAATAAAGGATGGAGTTATACACACGAAGTGTGTGACAATGAGCGAATTCATTTTACATAACTAATTCAAAGGAAGTAGGGGACTGACAGAGCAAACAAATCGTTTCATGTTTGCTAAAGTTGGAAGGGATGAGCTAGATTGTGTAGTCATCGATGAGGCTCAATGTTCACATTATATCTGTTTAAGCGTATGTATGATACAACCAAGTTTGCAACTATGCTTATTGCTGCTTTTTTATCTTTTAAAAATCTTTATCTGATACCTGAGTGAGTACCAATTTTTGTACAAGGAAACACACAAAACTGTTGTTTTACACATTTCAGCCTTGTTCTCACTTTGAGACTACAAGCGGATCGTATGAATTACTGAGAGAGCAAAATTGGTAATCTTCATTTCAATAAAACTGGACGAGAAGTGGAAAAAAATTAAGAAATATATTAGCTAAAGCATTTTTTAAATAAAATTGTCCCCATATTGGGCTCTGTTAAAGTTATCAATCCAAAATAGCGTTATCAATATATTAGTGGTAGATACTTTTTTCCCAAATACTTGAACATCTTGAAGAATATGAACGATTTATCAAGATGGAATATCAAGAAAATTGGACCTATTCTAAAATGAAGGGAAATCCATCTCTCCTAAGCTTTCACCGGATCTTCCGCACCAACAAATCTCCCGAAAATTATTTGTATTTGCATATGAAAATGAAAGTATTCTCGTGTTTCAGGAAAAAAATATACCAAAATGCAAGATGCCTCTAGTACTTATGAATGCTTGTAAAAGTACAAAAAACAAAGTATGCAGATTACAAGTAAGTAGAATGTATCTAAACTATCATTTTTCATATAAAGGGCATTTTTCAATTAACAAGTTGAATCATAACTGACACTAATAATAAACGTAGTATCACGTTTTAGAACTACATAAAAAATACTAAATTTCGAAAACATATCATCTTGTCCTTTACCTATAAATACCTAGTTAGCCCTAAGTATATTTCAAATGAGCGTAACTACAACATCCTTCGGACATTCATTTTAATAGCATTGTATTTGTAAGAAAAAATTACGAAAACAGTTTTATTAAGTTATGCGCATAAATAACGATCCCAATCTTTTGGGCAATTTCGTTTATTACTGTAATTGTGTACGCTCTGTATGCACTACCACGATTCAGGATGATGAATGCAATGACAAAATGAAGGGTTATCTGTCTTCCCGATCGTTTTACAAAACACAAAAAATCGATGCCCATTTCCTTTGGGTTGAGCGTGATATAATCAACTCAATGAATAATATATGAGCTTTGAGAATAATCTGTCGAAAAAATGATGTTGTGAGCTTAAATAAAGAATTGTTATTAACTGTCAATGTCTCTGTTTGATGTAAAAACTCGTTTTATTAGTTTATGGAAATGAGTTTTTATAACCCAAAAACACAATAACATTGGAATGATTTTTTTTTGGCACTCACAACTCACTCCAACTCAATGACAAGGTCGGCGGAGATGTCTTCCTATAGGAATATTGACAACCGGTTTGGGCGACAAAACCTAAAATAATGTAATTGTCAGTCTAGCATTACGTAATTAAATATTAACGTCGTATGCTGTATGGAGCACAAATAGAGTAAATTGCAACGTTCATGCTATTGCATGTGTATGATGGATTAGTCAATCAATATCAAAATCGCTTCGTGTGAGGTCTTCGGTACTCTGCGTGTAGGTAAAGCACTGGAACTGCGGAAGGGAGACGGTAAAACTTGAAGAGAAATTTATGATAATTCTATTGGCTATATATCTACCTGCTTAATTCTTCCCGATCAATATTCAATTCCCATTCCCCTTAGGTGGCTAAGTAATTAGCGCTAAGGTGATAGATCGTTGTCATAATATCTTGATGGCTTGCATTATGACTATATGATACCTTTGCATATGGCATGATGAATGAGACAGGTGGAATGGCGGAAGCTGAACAATACGGCTTAGGACTAAACTGTCGTATAAGTATTTTGTGCAATCAAAAATAAGCAATTAGATTGCCTACATATCCATTGTCTGAGCTACGGCAAACATTTATTATTAGGGCCTACCTACAAAAATTTCTAAATGATTTCACTTAATTTCCCATGCCATGCAGTTAAGTACAAACAATAAAGTGCTTCACATAGAGCAAGGTTAACATCCAATGCAAAATAACTACAAATGCACTGCGAAGTACCATCCCGTTTCCTCGCAATAAAGTGTGATGTATTTACTGTCGAAAGTTGCTCTTTTAGCGATAAGCCACGTCTCATTTCATCAGCACCGGAATCCGGAATTGAAACAGGTGCAGCGAATCCCATGCACTTAACTGCATATAGCTTGAGGAGCGAAAAAATGCCAATTTAGGAAAGCGTAATTGAAAAGCGTCAAAACCAAACGGTATTATTTCAATGAAAATTATGTACAGTACGAAACATCAATAAAAAAAGGTATTGGGCAGTGTAAGTGCATTTATAATTTATGTCTTACTTTATTACATTTCTCACCAGCTTTTCCTTCCCAGTAAACTCAAAGTAAAAGTGCAGAAACCTACAAGTCACATTTTTTGCTTGTTTTTTTCATGAGCATTTGAATGTGAGAAGAGGATATGACAGAATAATAGTATGATAGGAAGCAAGAGGCTATTAATATGTATGTTTATTCACCATTTTGTCAAGTGACTTTAGATATGTGTTTAAATTTAAACGAACGTTGCTATTTTTACTACCTTCGCTATTTCTCGTCTGGTAGGCACTTGAGTTCATTCCCTCTGTTAGTCACGACACTATAATACGTACTGTTCCTCTTTGGTCAGTAAAAAGATTTTTATGATCCATTTTTATAGTTTGCAAATTAAGAGTGGCGTGTTGAAACCGAAATGAAGGGAAAATCGTACAAAGCCGGTGGATAACTTTAACGAGCGCTTGTTGTTCAGAGGTGGATGGCTATAACTGTATTTAATAATTACCACCAGCCAGAGAAAGACGTTTGAAGATGCTGAGTGGAATTGTAATTGATCCTCCCTTGAGTATTCATTTTGCAGCAAAAATTATAAATAGGTTGAAAAATCAGATAAATTTTTTTATATGCGTTTTTATTCCCAGTTTGTGAACATATCAAACATAAAATGGTCCCTGACCTAGGGAACGCAACGGGAAGTTTTATTCTAAAATAGCTAAATTTAGTTTTACACTAAAGCGTAGACATGTAGATTTTTTCTTAATTAGAGGATTGCATTTTGCGTTCCTAGCTGCTGGTGCAATTTTCAGCTTGATTAAAAAACAAATCCGCATACGTAATTACAACTAAGCACAATCCGCTACCCTATAATTAAACATTTTTTTTTATTTTTCCTAGTCCAGTTTCGCAAAAGTCGCATGAGAGATTTTATTAGAAGTCATCAGGAATATGATTTTCGGTTTATGAAACATTTCCCTTTATATTGGCTGCATTGCTGTATGATGCTGTATATTGCAAAATAATATCATATTACATTACATGCGTCATAGCCCTTTCATGGTCACGTTTCTATTCATGCGAAAGCAAACATATTTCTATCTCTAGAACCAGTAAAGTGCCCTCATATCAAATGAAGAAACGACATCATGCATGTCACACAAGTTTGCAACGATGCGTTGAACTTCATACAGCTATGCAAAGAATCCGTCAAAAAGATTTGAGAGGGAAACGGTAGAAAGCCAATTTTTTACTCGTGCCTAGCCCTAAGTCGGACTAACCACGTGAGATAATATTTTTTTCTTTTCCTAAAGATGAGCATCCATGCTTTTAGGACTTCATTTGCACTTCAGATTTGTTATTGATAGAAGAGCGAACGACGTTTTTGCTAATTCGCTAATCCACCAATCATTTACGCATCGTTTATTAGCACTCAAATCTGATAAACAGGTATCTGAATGGAATCACCAAGACTGAAGGTGAGGCGTCCTACAACGCTAGTCCTAGTCATACCGCTACGCTTTCGCGAATTAGTTCCTTTCACGAGTTTTATTTCCGTCACAGTTACACTCATTACTAATCATATCATTATAATCCAACATTAATACAACTCAGCAGAGTTTTGTCTGAGAAGGAGGGATGAGCACAGAGAGGAATTTGTGTTTCTGACGGAAGAAATAAATGCGCAGACAGATAGGGATTTTTTATTTAGAGGTTTTTTAAGCGGAAAGACAGAAGAGTGAATATGAATATGGAGGCATGAATGGAGAAGCAAATAAAAATTCAAAATAAAAGCTGAGAAATACGTCCTTCCACATTTAAAATTCGAAAAATAAATGTTTAATTGTATCCGTCCAAGTAAGGGAGTACATACAGTTAATTTCTTACAACAGCAAAGTCGCAATATATAATTTTACGGAACGACTAAAATAATAGAATGACTAGCAGCTTCACTTGGATGGTACCTTCGTCGCCTCAGAATGACCCAGAATCCCTTCTTGCGTTCACTTTGACCCCCACATTCTTAGCATTTTTGTTTGATGGCGTCACTAGTTTAGATTTTGAGCAGCTTGATTTTGCCGCTGCCGTTTATAGCTTTACGACGGATTACCGTGATACACTCCTTTGCTTTTGCTCCTAATTTTAATTTGGCGTCGTCTTAGATTTGGGCTTTGCGTTAGGGCAAGTGGATTTTCCCGCTGCAAATTTCCGCGTACGCCGAATTGCCGCGACGTCTCCCTACTTTGTTTCTGCCTCGGCGTCTTCGGTTTGGGCTTTGCGTTAGGGTAGGTGAATCTTTCCGTTGCAAATTCCCGCTTACGCCGGATTGCCTCGACGCATCCCTACTTTGTTTCTGCCTCCAAAATGGTTTGTTTTTTTGTTTTTTTTGCCCCCCCCCCCAAATGCTGCTATCGTTTCTCCTGACTCCCAGATATTTTGATTTTTCCTTGGAATTCCTTCCGCTTGTTGGCGGATCACTGGTTTTGATTTTGAGCTTGCTGGTGCTCTCTCCGTCTCTCAATGCGGATGGTGTTTGTTCCTTATGCTTCATGATGATAGCATGAAAATGCATCAAATTGTTATGAGTATGATGAAAATGATGTTGATGGTCATTTCTGCATTCTTGCAAAGGATTTTTTCGCATGGATTTGCTCATTCAGTAGATTTTTTGCATATCGTGTGTTTAGGGCTTTATTATTCATTATAATGCTAATTTAGCGTTATTGTGGAGAGACACACATGTGCATACTGTAAAGTAAACAGTTAGATGACATGATGATGAGGCGGAGCGGGCAATTTAGAATAAAAAAGTTTAGCGATAAGCCAATTAATGATGCCAACTCGAAGCTGTTTTGTGAAAATGGTGTGCAGAGAGAAGCAAGGTGAGCGTTATGTGGTGTGCGAAGAAATGACTTAACGCTCAAATCAGTCCCTATGTTTTTTTTAAAAGATTGCAAGGAGATGTTTCGAACTCTTATCACAGTCAACGGTTTCACCGTCGTGGCATTTTTTAAATTAGGGAATCTAAATATTAAACTCATACGAGAGGCGTTTTTGTCCTGACTTTCGAAATCGGAAGTAAATGTAAATGTAAACGGAATCCGATGAAGTATGCGCTGTTTGTGATGTAAGATGAAAGCTTAATTTTCACATGGCCATTTCATTTCACCTGAGTTTGTTGACCATATAGACTTTGCTTGTTGCACAGCAGACTAGATTTTCAGATCAAATACAAGCATGAGGAATTTTAATGCCTCTTGTATAAAAGCGGTGGGTTGACGTGAAATTTTACTCCAGACTTATTCCAACAACATGGAGAAAGCTTAACGTGAAAACGGAGGGGGACAACGGCAAGATGCTTGTATATTGTATACAATTGCTGGTCTGATTGTCATAATAATACTCATTTTTAAGTAAGTGTAAAGATCAATTGACACTTGCTATAATAGGTTTCTTATCGTGGTCAACGGATCAGTTACTTCAATGTATCCAAGCATCGTTCTCATAAATTCATCAAATCTCATAAAAACCACTGCACTATCAATTTCATCATCAAATTGACCATAATGTACTTAAGTACACTATTTTGCATTAATTTCTGCTTCAAACCAAATTTCATCATCATCATCCTTCTCAACAACAATGTCGTTCAAACAGCCATACATCCATCCATATTTCTTTCTTTCAAGAAACATATATATCAGGTAGACTCTATCTGATGTTGATTAGCTCATAGTTTCATCATCACTTAACAAACGCATCATAAAAAATCAAGTCAGTTGTACATCGAAATACATAAAAAGTGCTTGTTACACGAGTATAAACCACATTCATACGACCAATCAACATTATTATGCAAAAGTTGCGCCGTGTTACAGAAACCAAAGGGAAATACTGTAGAATAATATATATCAGTATCAGCAAGAGAAAATAACAGCATTATTCGAATGTAAATTCTGTAAAGAGACTCGCATACATTTTGTCTTTTGCTGCAAATTCGATTTTCCTCCTTCAAGCTACAAAAACCGTCTCCTATCATATCCCTGTCGTCATAAACATGAATTTAATTCATTCCCTTTTCATGTTGGATGGCGATATCCACTCGCCAATTTCCCATCCCTAAAAACAAATACATTCAAGTCAATGGTAATGGCACGCTCTTGGTGCAAATTAACTGAAGACATGCATTCTTTAAAAGTCATTTTGGCCTAGAGTAACGGCTTCCTCCTTTTGTCTGTGTTCTGAAAAAGCTGAAAAGAATCAATTATCAGCTCATCGTAACCGTAAGCAACAGCAGTCATATCGATATTCAGCCTATTTTTTACCTGTCGACAGTCCGTCTGGTCTGCCTTTAGTTCAGTGGACCATGCGTGCAAATATGTAGGTAGCTGCCAATAGCGACATGTGCTCTCCTATTCTTATCTGCACAGCTACCTCAGTATAATCATGACGTGACAATCCAATTCAGCTTTAGTCAATTTGTGGCTAATTTTTTGAAATAATTTGTGAATCAGCACCGGCAATAAATAAATCCGATGAAGAAAACACAAAAACCCTCTCATCTTACAATTTGAGAAGCAGCATGCACATGCAATATCAATATTTTAAAGAGATTTCAATGATTCGCAATTTGAAAAGTAGGAGGAAATAGTATTCTTCATCTGGCATTAGTAACAAGCCAAGCGATAATTACGAATCGTTGGTGCAGTTAGTTATAACTTTATTGCATACCTTAGACTTTACGGTGGGGATACCTTTCAGCATATATGCTTTCCTATCATGTTATTAAAGTTCATTAAAGGAAGAGACGAATAATAAAATATTTCTGCGAGCTGTCATGATGTGCGGCAACGTGTGCGCCCGAGCCCTGCAAAAATCCACATGACAGATGGAGCCTCTCATTTATACGTGTGCCTTCGTGTTTTATGAAAAATGGAATTGAATGTGGTAACATTTTTTCTGTAATCAGTACAATTATACTATGGGTTTCTGTTCTCTTCTATTTTATTAATATTTAGTTTCCTAAGGATTTCATCATGGGACATATGCCTTGAGAGGAACTTCTTTAAAACAATGCCGCTTGGCTGAGACGATGAGAGAAATGAATGCAAACTTCAAACTGCAGCTCACCAACAACCCCACCACACACGTTACCAAAGCGCAAAGTCATGGCGCTCGTATGCAACAGTGCAAGAAAAGGAAAAGAGAATGATGACGGTTTACGACTTTTTTTTTGCTTTTGTCTGCAATCTCCATTCAATTCAATTCAAATTCCACTCGTTCCACGATGATGATGATGACGACGGGTGATAATGAACAATAAAATTGTTATGAAATTAATAACATCTTTCCGGCTTCTACCAGTGCACGAGTTGGTTTCCCTATACGTATGGGTTGTTTAATAGCATAATGAAAAGAAAATCACTATGCTGTTGTTGTCCCTAATGAGTGCCTACAGGTGTGCTGTTATATATTATTATGATGATTTTATGTGGTTGTTACAAAAATCTCAAATATGAGATGTGCGTTATCGACGCCGGGGTCGTGTCGTGAATGCTCCTCTTGTAACAGCATGAGATTTATATTATTTATGAGCAGCGCATTTTTTATTATTTTGTAATAGCTTAAGGATACAAAAGCTGCAGCATTTTATTCGATAAAATGTGTGAATTAAATTAGCTTGAGAAATTTAGCTAAAGTATGTATTTAAATACTAGGAAATGTCTCAATAATGAAAAATTGGGGTATACTGTGAGATATTTCATTATATTTGGGATTTAAACACGTGCTGCTTCACTACCTGGATTGTCCTTCATGTCAGACTAAAGAGGAGTTAAATAACTGAAAGACTATATAATATATTTGATCAGCCTCCAACATTAAAATTTAAGTTAATGAGTCAATGTCGCACTGAATGTCTTAACAAGGAAATGTATATTCTAGTCTCATTTGTTAAATGCTGACAACACTGATGAATTGAGCTGATCCTTCTGCAAAAAAAAACAAATTTATTTCGTCAACCAAATTAAATGCATCTCACGATCGAGCCATCTCATGAAATTGATATTGTACAGAAATAGATTTTCCTCCGATCCATTACATCACCAACAACACAATATATTTTAAAGGATACGAATCAAATTTATTATTTCTTCAACCGAACACAAAGTTTACGATGTCAAGAATGAGAAAAAGTTGAACTTTCCCTTCAATATAATCAATAATATATGTTCAGTAGGTAATCGCTACTCATCTGAACACCTGCGCCAATCTGTTTTCCTTTTAAAATAACAACTTCTCGGTTATGTGGAGAGACAGTTGCATATGATATGATATGTGATTGATTTTCATTGTTCCACAATCTAAAATCAGAATCACTTCCTTGTACTCATGGTCCCGTGGTTAAACATTGCAATTGAAACTTACACTAGATGAAACGTGAATTGTCATCGTCATTGTAAAACCCTACTGCGTTATCGACCCTCATTTTCGTTTTGTTCTTCAAGTAGGATGCATTTTAGACTGAAACTTTCCTCCAATCTGAGTTGCAGACAGTTTTATAGAACCTTCTTAATTTGATTAGCTGATTAAATATGACATCCACGTTTTCCAATCCAAGCCAGCCAATAATGCATTTTCACTGTCTGGTCCACTATGCTCAAAAAATGCTTTCAAATAACTTGTATCATTATTGCCTAAAATAGAGTAGGGACTAGTTTTAGCTGACATTTACACAACAGGAAGGGGTAGAACAAGAAAGTTTGCGAAAAAAATATCATGTAAAGTGACAGCTTTATATGTCTAAGACGTGATACATAACACGATGTAGTCTTGACAAAGCTAAAAATTGCAAATTGGGACATTTGCAGTGTGTCATCCTATATCGTGTAGCTTGTCAATTCATCCACCCTTTTTGCAAGTCACAATGGTGATGCCGTTAGTCAGTCAAATATGAAAGCTAATTTCCCCTCAACTTCTGTTATGCTTGGTTTCATGAAACTGGCAATTTTATAGGCGTTTCTATTGTTGTTGTCTTCAAACTTGAATGAGAGAACTGTCAAGGATACGAAGTAGAGTGGATGAACTTTAAAAGAAGCTTGGAAGCAATTTGTCAGTTTTCTTGACTAATTTGAAAAGATATGAATTGTGTCAAATTATGCTTTGTTGATTGTTGAAGGTCATTTTGGTAAATTATTAATAGATGGCACTTGTTCTCTTATCATGTTAGATTTACCTATATTCGATCAATGCGTAGCTTTGAATGTACGTATTTGTTAAAAAAGATTGAAAAGACTGAGTGTCAATTTTATAGATGATGATCCAAACCAATTACACATACAAACCAATCATTTTTTTTTGTTTTACCACATATATGTACTTAATACATAAGTACATGTTTTTTTAATCAATACAAGAATGCTATGTTTACAAATTTTTACTAAGAATATTAATTCACCTCATCGTCATCTTAAACAGGAACGAAAATAGGTGTTGCAAATAGTTTACATTGAAAATATAGGGCACAAAGTTAAATGTTCAGGCTTAACTATTAATTCATTTCTTTTCATTCTATTACATCATTTAGAGAAAGTATATACAAAATGTAATAGAAAATGTAAAAATTAAATAATAAGGCTAGGATAATGATAAGTGAAACATCCTAAATATGTTATGTTCTTCTAAATATCATTCACTGATATAGTATTCCGCTCAAAATTTCAACAATTTCTCAACTAGGTATTACATACTAAGTCCTTTACATCAATTCAGGTTCAACATTTTCATATATTCATATGCTACTTGTAATTAATTATTCTGGTGAGTTGAGGCAATCACTGACACATGCCACCAAAGATGGTTCAATAGCGGTGTCCCCAATCATCCCACATCCCACTCCAATTGTAGTCCAAACCTCCTTCCAGTGAGATGTTTTTGCATAAGAGGGCTTTCTTAGTTCTTTCCCCCCACTGTACAGGTTCCTGAAATGAAAAAATCAATTGTCAAAAAACGTTAATTGTAGCCACTAGTGAATATCTACTCAAGTTTCCAGCTGCTTTAAAATAAATTAAAAAATAATATTTATGTTGATTAATGTTGATTTAATGTATACCGCTTCAACTACAAATTGCTTTAGAACTCGAAGTAGAGGTAACTGCAAGAATCCTTGAAATACCGACTTCCTACTCAGCTTGTCACTCTCGAAAGTAAACTCTTCCAGATCTGTAAAAAAATAAGTACACGCAATTTATGAAACTAACACTTAACGAAATTGAAAACGATGAAAATAGAGAAGAAGTTATTTGTGAGAATCGTACTTTGTAGGTTTGTAATATTTGTACCCGTCCTATCTTTCTTTCCCACCACTCCCTCGTCTGTCAGTTTTATCCCGGATACCCAAAACTGCTTCAGATTTATCCACTTTTTGCACACGATTCCAAACTGTTCATCATTAAGATGAACGTGCAAGTCCGTTATGTTGGGCATCCAATCTTGCATTTTTGCAATGTCGTCATCATCTAATTGAGGATATACGGTCAGCTTGGTCAGTTTCGTCATTTTCAAATGTGATGGCTCTAAAATATCGGTATTTGAAATAGTCATTTTCCGTTGTTCACGACTGCCACGAACATCCAGCTCTTCGAGATTGGGAACGTACTTCAGGAATTCCAAACATTGAGGGAAGTTGTCAATGCTCAAACTTGTCACGTTATCCAGTTGATGCCCAAACGGGAACTCGGAACATGGGGCGGTAGGGAACCATCCGTCCAGACTCAAGTATTTCAACGTTTTAGTGCAAAAAGGAACGATGTCTCTGGAAAAAACTTCGCCAATGCCAGGTTCCAACTGAACCAATAGTCGACGTAATGGAAGACGAAGCTCCTGGAGGATGGCCAATCTTTGTTTGTACAACGGGTCAGTTGAAATATGAATGGGGCCAATATTAAAAACTTTAAATGGCAACAGGCTTCTTTCCTTTTTCCGAATTACTTGAATGGCTTTGATCAAACTGTCAAACGCTTCTTCAAGCATATCCCATTGACCGCAGAGCGTCAGTGAAGACATTAACGGGAAATGATTGAATAGCTCAAGCCAGGAAACAGGAAGTTTTCTTTCATTCTCAGTGAACGCGTTAATCATTAAAACTTTGAGATTTTTATTTTTCTCCAAAAGCTGCTCCTTGCAATCCAACCGATCAAGTTGCTCCACGGAGTCCCTCCGAGTTGTGGAGAAGCTACATTTGTCAATGATTAGGCGTTCTAGTTTGGGACAATGGGTGAAGATAATTCTTCGAAATTCGTCATCATCCAGGAATTTGCAATACTTAAGTTCCAGTATGGTCAGGTTACTTCCCAGTGCATTCCAGAATATGTCGAATTGTTTCTTGTTTTCGATGTCCGAATCAATTATGGAATTTTGAAGTCGAATATAACAATGAGGTATCCCCTGGAATTGGTGTATAGGGTTGGTCGTATATTCGAGAAACGATTCAAGGGAAAGACGGAGGGATGGCCAACGTCCATTAACACCAGTGGGTCCGTCGTACTCCATGTAGATTTGCCCATTTTCCAACGTAAATCTGAGAGGGAAGGACTTACTCCAGGTTAGCAGTGACTCCTCGTGCCACTGCTTGCAGACAAGCCTGCACTTGGCCAACAGGTCAGTAGGGCACAGTTCAAAAAGATTACGCAGGATCTAAAAACAATTATTATAAATTCAAATTTATGCATTCAAAAATAAAACTTACTATTAGTTCAGCACCACCTTAATGGTGTTGAACGGAAAATATATTTAAAATTAAATTTACTTGACAAATTGATTTTGATTAATTTTCTTACCACCACATTTTGCAAAGGACTTGCCTCTCCTAAAGCTAAAGCGCAGGAACTTTCATCCTTGCAATCAACAACAACACGGGTCTCGGAGGAGTTGCAGCTACTTGTCGATTCAACGCCATCACTAGCACCTGCTTCAGTCTTCAACATTTTACGATTGTTGATCATGCTGACACGACGTGACATTTTGGCTTCAAGAAAAATTTAAAAGTGCTTCCTTTCGCAAAATAAACTTCTTGATCGATGTACGGCTGACTGACACTGCTCCCAGTCACGGTGTAACAGCGGCTGCCGGTTCGAAATCGCGTTTATATTGAGGCTTCAGAATTGGCTCAAGTTTGCGGTTGAAACTACGGTTGAAGGCGTGAGCGAAAGTCTTCAAAGAAGGACCATGAGACGATAGTCGAATTGATCCCGGGGTGATGCGATACAGATGTGGGATCTGGTTATTACTTGATTTCTTGAATTTGAAAACTTGATCTTTTCTAGGATGTTGTCTGGCTGAAAAATTATTACAAGTCTCGCTTTCTTCTCGGAGAACCTCCCCAACTTCTGGTCTGCCCTCGTTGGCTTCCAGCTTCCTAATAATTGCCTTCTTGGCTCAAAACCTTTTTTTTTATAAGGAAATTCTTGAAGGAAATCTTTGTGCTGTTCATAATCCCTTGTTTTTTCATAATCGAAGGTAGATAATTTACATATTAATCCTTGGCAGTACCATATTTATAACTGTCAATTATCTACAAAAATGTTCATTCTTAATTTGTTTCACACATTTCCTATTCAATATCTTCTTATCAATAAGAAGTCATAAAAATTTGAATAAATGTGAGTACTGGTCCTCATCCTGGACTCTTGATTTCATCCTCTTCTTCCATTGGCTGGTTTGGGTTGCTGGCGTCTGGCAGCTCCATCAATGTCACCACTACATCTGCTTTGTCCTTGTTTCGTTCCAACAACTTAGTAGGGCTGACACTGCTCTCTTGAAGTCACAAAGTCATTAGTGACGACTGGCTAAGGGTTTGACTTGAAGTTGAAAGTTTATCAACGAACTAAAGCTGTATTAAGACCAATGCTGGCATATATTTTAATTACTGATTACAAATTACGTGAATTAAAAAAAATGCAAATTAATTTAGCCCTAACCATCAACCATTGCATTGGCTTTTATCGAATACAAAAACACGGAGTACGGGTACGACCCGACCGTATGTATAAGCGTTAGCTGACCTTTTGATTTTTGCGGTTCGAACCTTTATCACATTCTGATATTCATAAGCTCATTTAGTAGCAACCATTAAAATAACTTATGTATTTTCGAAAAGAATGAAATGATAATCTAATTATTTTTCAAGAGAGGTATCCACAAATCAGAATAGTTTAACCTTCTCTCGTAGTGAATACAAGCATAGGTATTAAGGAAAGAACTATTGGAATAAGTAGTAAATGATGAACAGCTAAAGTAATCAAATTTATCAAAATTAAAGTCTATGATTTGGCATTTGATCATATGGATGTGATGGTGCACTGATCACAAGAGCGGGTGGTCGAAGAAGAAAATGGATTTGGAACGGAGCTCATTCAAGACATCAGCCAACACTTGACCTGCGCCTCCTCTGGCGAGGAAATGGTGAGAAACGGTGGCTCTTCTTCTAATACCGATGTTACAGTTGATTCTTCAAAAAATGCGAAACATGATGTCTCATCCTGGCAATCTCATCAGTACTCTTCTAGCGGCAGCCACGCTCCTTTGACTTCATTCTCGATCCGAGACATCTTAGGCTGGGCCCCGAGTCACAGACTGCAACCGAGCCTCAAACAAAGCTGAAGTTGGAGCTTGCAGAGGATTTACAAAAAGAAAATATGGATAGTGATAGGCCTGTATTGGCATCATCTACTGGTGACGTTCCAATACTCACCATCCCACTGCTCCCACGCACATCCTCCACTGATACGTCTACAAAGTGTTCGGAGGAGCCCCTCAACTTATCCCTTTCAAAGAAGAGAACTAATGATGATGATGATAATTATCCCACTGCTCAACATAAAACTTCTAGAATGGTAATTTCCAGTCGTCCACCAACAAGAGACTTAAATTACTGCTGGATAAGCCCACGGAAAAAAATTGGAATAAATCCCGGAACGTGTTGCTCCCTAATGATGATTCCGACGTTTAAATCTTTTCAAGCCAAGAAGGAAAACCCCAAGAATGGTGTTTTAAAGGGCAACCCAATAACTCGTGGGCTTATGTATATCTATGACTTCACAATACTTATTCCTAATGATCATAATATCAAATGAACTGTTGTTAGGTACATAAAAAAGTATGATTTTTATTCAAATAATTGACAGAACCAATACCACAAGCAAAGGAAAAAGTAAGAAGATCAGGGATTCCAGTACTGAAGCGAACATTCAGCCATTAAATCTGATCCTCGACTTGAGTGGGAAGGGAAGCCTCCGAGAAGAGCACTCAGCCTCGCCTACATCCACGGATACTGAGAACGACACGAGCAGCAGTGGGAGTTCGAAACGGAAAAGGGCGAGGACGACTTTCACTGAGAAGCAGATATACGAAATGGAGAGAAAATTCGAGGTAAAAAAGTATTTGTCCAGTAATGAGAGGACGGAAATGGCTCGAATTCTCAATGTAACGGAGACGCAGGTAAAATAATACCCTAAAAATATATAATTTACACCGTAATTTTATGTAACATATCAAATTTAATTGTGTCCTTTAGGTGAAAATTTGGTTCCAGAACGGACGAACAAAATGGGAAAAGTTGGATAACATCAGTAATGCTGCCGCAGGGAGCATAAGGTCACCAAGATGACCCCAGGGAAAGGCAGTGCAGGGTCAGGAAATCGTGATAAAAGCGCGTCGCATTCCAATGCTACTCATAGGAAGAGTAAAGAGGGTGTTACAGGGTCTAGTGAAAACGTATCAAATGGAGGAACAGGGGGAGGAGGGGCCAGAGGGAAGAAAAAGAAGTCGTTGAAAGTTACAAATCCAACATGTACAGAGACTCATGACTATAGCGCCAGTCTAGACTCCTTTGAAGACCCTTCAAACGGGTCGGTTCTCACACAGGAGGGGGCGTTATCTGAAAGCACCACATCGGAATATGGTAGCAAAGCCTCCTCTCCTCCCATCGGAGACGATCTTATCCAGTTCTACCAGTTCTACTAACGCTTTGAGACCGTCCCTCCCGGTAACTGTGAACGTGAAGATGGAGGAGCTCTTTCGAGCTGCAGAAGCCAG